>JAVQJS010010049.1:0-16083 GCA_036024795.1 Galaxias rostratus | reverse complement strand
GTGTGTGTGTGTGTGTGTGTGTGTGTGTGTGTGTGTGTGTGTGTGTGTGTGTGTGTGTGTGTGTGTTCCTATCCTCAGGGGAGGCCATGCCTGTGACGAAGAAGCCAGGCAGCATTGTCATTGCTGGCTCCATCAACCAGAATGGCTCCCTGCTGATCAGTGCCACGCATGTTGGTCTCGACACCACCCTGTCCCAGATTGTCAAACTGGTTGAGGAGGCACAGACCTCAAAGGTAGAACCTGACAGTAAACCATCATATTTAATTACCGTGACTTCATGTTGTTTTAAGAATTAGCAACCGCTGTCGGGTTAAGCTTAACAGCTAAACAGAAAGTGTGCTGTAGATAAGTTATTTTTGATGGATAAACATGCCAACCCGAGAAAGCATATTCTTTTGAACCAAAGTAAACCCCACGGGTGATTTACCTAATATCGGCTGAGAGACGAGAGGACAAAATGTCTAGCACATGCTCTAGACACAATGCATTTGACACAGTGTCTAGTGTTGAGTTATACATCGCTGACGCTTTGTGTGCCAGTTATGTGAAGATGTAATGACATTTGAGATTTGTTGAGTACCCCCGAATGTGAGTTTTAACATTAGACCTCGTCTCTTAAGGCCCCCATCCAGCAGTTTGCTGACAAGATCAGTGGCTATTTTGTGCCCTTCATTGTCGTCGTGTCCCTGCTCACCCTGTTTGCTTGGATCCTCATCGGCTTTGTCAACTTCCCCCTGGTGGAGAAGTACTTTCCTGTAAGTATTCCAATGCATCTGAAATCACTCAATGCTTCCTTTCAATATCATTTCCTTTTTGTTTTTACCTGCCTCATCTGTATGGTATTTGAGATTACTGTTTGTTTGTTTTTTCACTTCAACAACCCGGTCTTCCCATTTCCTCCTGCAGGGGTATGACAAGAGCATTTCCAAAGCAGAGGCGGTGATCCGCTTCGCCTTTCAAGCCTCCATCACGGTGCTGTGTATCGCCTGCCCCTGCTCTCTGGGTCTGGCAACCCCAACCGCTGTGATGGTGGGCACTGGGGTGGGCGCTCAGAACGGCATCCTCATCAAAGGAGGGGAGCCGCTCGAGATGGCCCACAAGGTGAGGAAAACAAATGCTTTGGGAATTGAATAGGATTTCAAAATACATGTGTTTCGTAGTGAAATATTGTTTAATTTTCTGAATAATCTTACATTTTGTACCTTTTGAGCTGGGGAATAAAAAAAACTTTGTTAGCTAGACAGAAACAGGATGTTTCACAGTACAATTGTCTGATTGAGTGTGAATTTCTAATCCGTTAATCTTTTTTGCTCCTTCAGATCCAGACTGTGGTTTTTGATAAGACGGGAACCATCACATACGGAGCACCCAAAGTCATCCAGGTCAAACTGGTAGTGGAGGGGAACAAGATGCCCCGCTCTCGCCTGCTGGCTATTGTAGGAACGGCAGAGAATAATAGTGAGCACCCTCTAGGAGCAGCCATCACCAAATACTGCAAGCAGGTAAGAGGGCCTCACCTCGACGTAACTGTTCAGGAGTTGACTGCATAGTACCCTAACCCTGTGGGGTTACACATGCTGAATGCCACAGTCATTTCAAATGTGTGCGTACTTTTCATTGTTTGTGGTTCATCTTGACCAAAATGGTGCGTGTAGGAGCTGGGCACGGAGTCTTTGGGGACGTGCACAAACTTCCAGGCAGTGCCAGGCTGTGGGATCCACTGTCAGGTCAGCAACACGGAGAGCCTGCTGAGGCAGGGTGACAGCGACAGCGAGGACAACAACCAGCGCAACGAAATCTTGATCCAGATCAGTGACTCCAGGCTCTCCACCGGATCCCACCCGCTCATCATGGACCCACAGCCACTCTGTACGTTTGGGGAACGTAGTTCAAATTTGAAACATGAATTAACAGGTCAGGTAGTGTTGGCTTGGTATGTTATAGTACCTGGTGGATCGTAATAAATACGCATCATAATTCCCTTCACGGGGAGAATATCATTTAAACCTCTGCATGTGTGTCTGTGAATCTCTCCCTCTCTGTCTCTCTAGCCCCGGTCCAGACGGCCACATACGTGGTTCTCATCGGGAACAGAGAGTGGATGAGGAGAAACGGCCTGCAGATTACGGAGGACGTAGACGAGGCCATGACGGAACACGAACGCCGAGGACGCACAGCCGTCCTGGTGGCCGTGGACAGTGAGTAGTTCTCTGCGAATGAGACCCAAACCTTCAGTGGGGCCGCTTGGCTCATCCCTCGTTCTTCATGCACGAAAGAAGGGACTCATCCTCACAACCTTCCTACAACGCGTGTACTATGTTTTAGCCCACGCTATGCCCCTTTCACGACGAGATATACTTTGACCGTGTGTGTGTGTGTGCAGGTCTGCTGTGCGCCATGATAGCCATTGCAGACACAGTGAAGCCGGAGGCCGAGTTGGCAGTGCTCACCCTGTGCCACATGGGGCTGGAGGTGGTACTGATGACCGGGGACAACAGCCGGACAGCGAGGGCCATAGCTGCTCAGGTACCACTGTAGGGTCTGACTGCCACGGCACCGATTCAATCTAAAATGTTTTGGTGTCAGTTGATAGGGATGCAGGTGCTAATGGGAGTCGAACATACATACATTCATTGTGGAACCAAAAAGGTCCAGGATGTTTTTGGCCAGTTGCTGAGGGGCTGGTTGCACAGCAGGTTGTCTCAAGACGACTGGCTTCTCCATGTCTCCCCCTGCAGGTAGGCATCAGGAAGGTGTTTGCGGAGGTGCTGCCCTCTCACAAGGTGGCCAAGGTGGAGCAGCTGCAGAGGGCGGGCAGGAGGGTGGCCATGGTGGGCGACGGGGTCAACGACTCGCCGGCACTGGCCATGGCCGACGTGGGCATCGCCATAGGAACCGGCACAGATGTGGCAATCGAGGCAGCAGACGTTGTGCTGATCAGGGTGAGGAGAGGACACTTATTAACGGCCAGTATGCTAAAATCAGTCCCTCTAAGTTGGTTGGGTGTACAGCATGTCTTACACAAATTGCTAATCCGGAACTGACCATTAACCATGGGTTACAGTATTATGTCTGTATTACGTTAACACACCAACACCCTATTTTAAAAACATTGTTTTGCCCTATACAAGTAAAAGTCTATTATATCTTTTGCAGTACTGTGCATATGTATTAGGCGAGGGATGCTGTTTTAAAGGCACAGGTGTTTACACCAAATATTGATTTCATATAGATTTTTGTTGCATTCACTTTGTAGTTTATTAATAGATGAAAAGAAACACAATTTACATTATACCTTTTTAAAAACATTCTTTAAAGCACTTGTTTCACACCAGCCTAAAACGTTAGCACCAAATTGTTTATGTTTTGATTGATAAGTAAATCTGTTCATTGTCTTTGCTGTGCGCTCTAAAATGGTTTTTTGCAAATCACAGAACGACCTGCTTGACGTGGTGGGGAGCATTGATCTCTCCAAAAAGACTGTCAAGAGAATACGCATCAACTTTGTCTTTGCACTCATCTACAACCTGGTGGGGATTCCCATTGCAGCCGGTAGGTGTCAGATTAAAAGGTTCCAGCCCAAAAGCACAGTTAAATGTGCAAGAATGTAATCCCACAATTTATTATGTTTAGAGCAATGTGATAATTCCCTGACATGTTTGTGACAGTGTCGTTATTATGAATGTTTTTGATTGCTAATGATGATGTCGATCCTGGTGGTGGGGATCCCCAGGTGTGTTCATGCCCGTTGGTCTGGTCCTGCAGCCCTGGATGGGCTCTGCCGCTATGGCTCTATCCTCCGTCTCAGTGGTGCTGTCTTCTCTTCTACTCAAATGGTAGGTGCCAGATGTTGCCTCCAGGTCAGAATATGTCTACATATCTTTTCTTTGAATTTCAAAAGGTAAAAGGTATGAGGAAAAAGTTGTGTCTTTGTCACTTCATCGATCCAGTTACACTAAGCCCACTGCTGAGAAGCTGGAAGCCCAGCTTAGGGGCCCCCGACGACAAGGCAGCCTTTCCGACGTCAGCGTGCACATTGGCATGGGTGACCTGCGGCGCTCTTCCCCCAAACTCAGCCTCCTGGACCGGGTCGTCAACTACAGCCGCACCTCCATCAACTCCCTGCGCTCTGACAAGCACTCTCTCAACAGCATGGCTCTCAATGAGCCTGACAAACACTCCCTGCTTGTGGAGGATGTTCTGTGTGAGGAGGAGTTTGTATGAGGACGGGCTAGCTTAAATTTAGGAGAGTCAAATAGATCCTATGCTGTAGATCTGGCCAGGCTAGGCTTGGCCTTGTGGGTTATAAGTTAATTACCCATCAATTTACTGCAGCTACCCCAAGGGCTGAATTTCTGTCAACTTAAAAAGAGCCCATGCGTGATTTTCTCTCTCTTGCTTTCTCTGCCTCTGTAAACGCCTCCAGCTCTCAATAAGCACTTCAAGTAATCCAGGGTGCCAGAGTACTTCATGTTTTTTTATTAAGGCGAGTCATATCCTCAGGGAGGGACTGTACAGTAGAGAGAGGGAGGAGCCAGATAGCCGTGGTTCGGTGTCCATAATTTACATCCGAAAAAAGAGAGCGCTGCTACCATAGCTATGGGATGTTTGCTGAGATAATCTTAAACATCCATCCAAAGACCTTAATGGTGTCCTGGATGAAAGTGGATTTGTAGGTAAAATTGTATTTTACCATTTTCTTTCAAATTGTAATTACGCTGTTTTGCAATTTCTTTGGAAGAATATTTATATTAGTAGCCTTATTTATCACAATGTTTGTTCTTAAATTGTTTTACAAAAAAAATTTAAGTAATGTCGAGGAATACCCATGGCATCGCCAACGTTATCATGAATAATGCCTAAATCTTGTAATATTGTTCAGTGACGCTAAAGTTATTTCCGCAGAACATATATACAGATGTTTTGTACATGTAAAGTTTTACCTAAGTGCCAGTGCTTATGCTCACAGGATAAAAGTCCAACACATTCCAAAGATAGCACCATGGTTTGTAATGTACCTTGAACTCGATGTGCTCGAAAGTTTAAATAGTGCTATGGTTTCTGAGTCAACTTTACAATTGTGCTCCATGGTAAGCTGAAGGGCCTGCTGTACTCATCAAACTATAAAATACATATACTATGACCCGTTCATTCCAATTTTGGTTTGATTAGTAGCCATATAACACTTTCTGAATCAATTATCCCTGTAATAATTAGAGAAAAAAAATCACTTGTGAAGAATGATGAAAATTTAACAAAAGTTTATTGGTCACTTGGCAAACGGGGTTTTGTGAATAACTGCTTTGCTGCCTGCAATCAACTTTTGTAAAGATTGTATATTTCACAGAGAATGAATGTTACCTGATGTACATAGATTTCATGTTATGATGTTTGTATGTTACATTGCATTCTAAAATGCGTTGTTGGCCGTTTTATTCGCCGTAAGAGAAACTTGATGTGTGATATCAGGTCTGGGTTATAAAGAGCTGCCTATGCCTAGTAGACTCCAGTAATGAACTCCCCCCAGTATATTTGAGTTTTGTGTTTCAAATGGTTCTTGTCCTTCAGAATATTCAAGTAACTGCTATTGATGTCATGTCTGATGTCTTTCTGCTGTTTGGTACACCAAACTGTTTGAAACAATCTTCGCTATAGGTTAATTACTGAATCACTGATTGCACAATAAACAACCTGTTGAGGTCATGACTTTAAAACTGCTGGATTGTTTTTTCTTCCATATAGTGCCTCAACTCCCACAAAAAAGAATTATGGAATTTATTTTACCCCAAAGACCTTAAAGCATTTCACAAAGAGGCGTATTTTATTTCGTATGCTCTTTGTAATGATGGTAATTGTAAAAAATTTGATTCATATTACAAAGTCTTGATTGTAACTATTATGAAAAAAATTAAGGACTGTCAACGAGGTAGATTGGAGGCAGTACTAAACAGACATTCTAAAAGTAAGAATTATATTAGCAAAATCTTTAATTAAATAATGCAAGTTTTGTTTGGGGTGTTCCGACTTGGCCTTTTATATGTTATGTGGCCTGTTATGAGTCACGCTGAATAAAATGCAATTTTTTTGCCCTTTGATTTTGATAATTTCCAAAAGAGGATGCAAACAATGGTATTCTGGCACAAAAGGAAATATATTGCAAAGTACAAATACAAACAGCTTTAACTCATCTACGACTTCATGTTTATTTCATCCTGTTAGTATAGACATTACAACATTCCAATGTACAACAATTAAATACTCCATCAATGTATTTGTAATTGATGTAAACTGTCTATGACTTATTATTTATAAGTCAAAAATATTTGTATCACTTTGGCCAGAATGACGTTGTTGATTTGGCAGATTAAAGGCCTAAAGCCTCCAGGATTATTGATCACAGCAGGATGAATTTTGTTTAATAAAAATTATGGTTTTAGCAGTATATGTGCCATTTATCAGGATTCAACCATTAAGAGCAATAAGATCAGGTATATATATATATATATATATTAAAATGTAGTTCTAATATTTATCTTTTACAACAATGTGCTTTTCTCTCACAATTTATCCAAATGAACACCTCTCTTTTAACAGTGTGCTCTTGCAAAATATAGACTGAATTTACTGAGATTAAGAATGCAGCCTTTAAAATCACGCAGGCCGACTTTGTGCTTTAAATGATTTACAATCGGATCCACAAATATTCACAAATTAAAAGATTCCAGTGTGTAAGAATAACATGTCATTGAAAATGCTACATTCAATCAACCAATTACACAAGATCAATAGCCCCACTTAAAATCAACAGAGAACCGCCCCAATAGATAGAAGGTCTTTCTTAAAACCACCTAAAAACAATGATAGTTAAGTTTCAATACAAACATTTAACACCTAACACTTATTACAGACTATGCTGAGAAAAAATACCATGGGCAATTAAACGGAATGTTCACAAACACTTTGACTTTAAAATGCAGGCCGTCAAGCGAACACTTGCAGGTATACTACAAATATTTGCTTTTAACCCACTTTCAATACTAAAAATTAATTCTGGTCTCCGACGTTAGAGCTTACCTTCAGTGAATGTTTCAAGACTTTATTTATGTGTTTCAGCGACCTGAAAATTCACACTACACTAGAATATCGTTAGGATTTCACTTTGATATCACCATATCATTGCATTATGTCACAGATGCCTTGGTAAGCAACAAATAAATAAAAAACTGGCCTTAATGGTTCTTTAACAGAAACTTTGTGGTGCCAGGCCTAAGGAAAATAGTGTAACCTAGCCATCAGCTATTTGCTTGAGCACTACAACCAGTTAAAAATAAAGATGTTATTTAAACTAGCCAGTTGATGAAGTCAAGTGGAGTGTGGTTATCTTTGGGCCAATTTAGAACTTCATACTTTTTTGATGAGACACACTGCTCTCTGTAATTACTCGAAGATCCTGAACATGTCCTTTAAATGGCTACTCACAAAGATCATTGAAATACAGAAACCTGTCATTCATGTGTAACACCTTTGAAGGGTAGGTTTTTGTCATGCAGGTTTGGCAGGCAGGATGGGTAAACAAAAATATTCATATTGCATTAGCAGCACCAATGGTTGTCACCATTATAGTTACATTTTTAAAAACTGAAAAACCCAGGTCATTTTATTTCCAATCTCGGTTTCAGTTGTCGAGAGGCCTCATGGCCTAGTCAGGGTCGCTCCTTTGGCAAAATGAACTAGTGAATTTGAATACAACTGCAGTGTATATAATCTTATGAAATGGCACTGTTCGAACAAAGAGGTGTCCTAAATGTCGAGTGGTATCAGAATTAAAGATGGACATTTGGCAAATAATAAACTTATAATTATAATAATAACTTATAATATTAGATTTTTTGTTATAGATCTGTTCTACCAAGTTAAGGAAAATATGTTTACCTCAGAAGGCAACCACAAATATTATATTATTAGTAATTTTGACTTATTGATATTTATGGAAATGTTTTGGCACTAAAACATGTTTTGAAAAACGTGACATAGAAATTAACAATTAAAACGTACCTGGGTAGCTTTTTCCTACACAGGTTTCATTAAACGACCCATTTGATAAAATATTTAGATTTGCAATAAAAAAAAATAGGTCTGCAAATTTTACTAAACATATTACACAAAAAAAGGACTTACGGAGTGAACTTGGGGATCTCCGTCTGAGAACAAGGACTAATCTAATCTAACTTAACTTTGGCACACTCAATGAGTAGGGCCGGCGACTCATATGAACAGAATTGTGCTCTGTGCGTCGGTATGGCAGTGCAGAGATGAAGGGGAGTGGACACTCATAGTCCTTTGTTGAAGTAAACCCGCTCCACTCCTGGGTGGCTGGCACGGATTTTCTCCTGCAGCTCCGGCTCCAAGCGGCTTACTGCCATGGAACTGGACGTTAGCCGGTAGAGACAGAGAGAAAGAATTGGTTGGTTGGTTGTGGAACAGAGGAGGGATAAGAGACAGGAGAAGCAATGATGAGTGAAAACGTGCAAACATAATTAAAACATATTGAGCTAAATAACGTAAGTAGGATATATGAAACAGGGGTAAAAACATTTGCAACTCATAATGTTTATATTGATTACTTTTTTTTATTTAAGTTATTGTCTCACTGACCTCTTCTGGGGGAACAATGCACAGCAGAGTGGAGTGGCGAACACCAGGCTGAATAAAAAATAAATCCACAATAATCAGTAGTTAATTATAGATCATTGCAATCCATCCCCATCCACCCATTAGCAATACCGCTTATCATTGAGCCAATATTGAACAACACACTTGTTTATTTTATTTTATACAGATGTGTGATCACTGTCATTTTAAAACCAAATCACAAAAGTTGCCTCATCAGCAGGTCATCTTTGACCACTCACCAGAATCCCACAAGGCCTACTTGAATGGGGGCACTCATCCATGGGAACTTCTGAAAAGACCAGGCAGAAAACCAATGAGGGACACAAAGGCATGGAGCAAATTCCAATACTAGAGTGACCTCATCTTCTGTGCAGTACACATTCATCTTCTATCCGCACTCTGAATCAAGCCATGGAGGCAGTATTACTGACAGTCTCAGGTTTCTAACAGCATACTGACATACAGACAAGACAATCTTTAATAGGCAGTGTCTACATTAAACAGGTATATACAAGATAGCTATCAGAACTGTATTGTAGTTACAGAACCTTGTGTAGTTTGTTTTTTGTTTTGTTTTCTACCTTGAGAAATGCTTTCTTTTCCAAGGTGTTCATCAAAAATGGAGGTATAGCTGCGAAAGTAAACAAAAATCAGCTGCAAGTACTATGAGGATTTACGACAACTCAATAAAAATCTTATCAGAACATGAAGGAACATACAGCTGCCTACTTTTTAGTTGGAAAGCAGCAAGGATGCCAGTTTGGGGTGAGAACGTTGTCAATAGCATACATACCCATTCCTGGAGACGCCATGAGGATTCGAGAGACCACCACTTGGGTGATTGCCTGCTGGGCAGCATTTGTGGACTCTCCTAACCTGTTATCGTTCTCGTCTGTTATGGGAATGCCATGTTTCAGTTCCCTGGAAAGTAAGATGACATAGAAATGACTATATAGAAATGTTAGTTATGAGTTATCAGTTCAGTCTTCTTAACACTGTGGGCTTTGGTCAACAAAAGCAAAATAAATGACCAGTGGCTTCTCCTTGTTACCTTTGCCTCATTAGAGGAATGTTGATGCAATTGGCAGCGGCAACAGCCGCAAATGGGACAAATCGTCCAAACAGGGGGGAAACGTGCTATGCAAAGAAAACACAAAAATAAGAAAAAGTAGCAAAAATGTATCAAATTGAGATTTAAATGGACCCATTTTCTAATTTGACGCTAGGGCTAAAACGGAATTACTTTGAAAGCGAGTAAGCCAGCCAACCCTGAAAGCATTTCTTTCAATGCAATATGGTAAACATTAGTTAAGAGGTTACTCATGCATGGAAAATTGAAATTCAACAGTCCAGTGTGGTTGATTGTCAAAAACACTATGAGAATAACAATAGGGTTACATAAGCGGTTACCTTTGTTAGTGAATTCAGTCCAAGAGCAGTAGCAACTGCCCCTGTGGTGGCAGAAACATAGGCTGTGCCAAGCTGACTGCAAGTGAAGGAGTCATCATTCAGCATTCAAAGAGTTAATTAGTTAAGTCCACAAACAGACACATTTTTTTTTACTCATTAATTACCTAACGGAGATGGGAGCGTCCCCACTTCTGTTTGTGTAATTGACTATTGCATTGAAGGACTGATTTATCCACTGCCAAAGCACCACTGCTGGTGTGGTCCTGGGGAGTAAAGGTAGTGTTAGAAGTGCAATGGATTTGAAACCCTTCAGAATATTCTTTTGCAATCTAACGCTATACGTCTTTAACCCAACTCTTTGGTGTTTTAACTCTGAAAGCAAGAACTCACACAGAACAACATACAAATAATGTACATATTTTAAGTCTCGGAACAAAAAGAGGAGCCGGTCATGCTCTAGCAAAGTTACTTTGCGTTGTGCATGTCACGACCAGCTATGCTCGAACAATCTACTAACTTAACATACTTGTAAAATGTCATCATGCATCCGGTGATAGTCATATTCATGGGAACCTGGGCTGACATCCGGCCTATCAGAATCATCTTCTCCCCAGTGTCTGGATGGAACGCTGAATCAAAAATGTACTTGGCTTTCCACAACTCATCCTCGGTCAGGCCTGGCGACACAATGCCTTGTCTGGAGGGGAGAGAATGGTACAGATGCCACCCGTTTACACCTCAGTTAATGCCTGTAATTATAAGTATAAAATGATTAATAAAAAATATAAAAGGACAACATTTGGCTTCTTCCGGCACACCTGTATTCACTGATAATCTTGTGTGCATTCTGTAGTTGTTCATTGGTGAGGAGAATGTTCCTGGGGTCTGTGACGGTGAAGAAGTGCTTGGCTCGTCCCATAAATGTGCCCTGATCCCATCGAGGCTCCTTTATGTTGATGGAGGTGGATAACTCTGTTGCCATGGTTATCTGGGTAAAATAAAGAGAAAAGAGTGACTGCTGATCTGCCACAAAAGTCTTGAAGCGTGTAGCATCATGTTTACAGGTGTGAGTGAATAATTGTGGCCAAACTGATTTGAACTGCAATTAGTATTATTTTCAAATGTAAATAATGTTTACTTACACAATGTATCATATTTAACAGAAAAAATACTCTTATCTGACAAGATTCCAATCAAATATCTACAGTCCTTTATGCTGTGGAATAAACTGTACTGGATTTATCTAGCTATCAATATTTTTAACCATTCTACCTAAAACTGAAAAAGTGCAATAGAATGTACCACATTTCAAATTACAAGCCAAATTGATATTTATTTTTTACACGTTGTTACATGCAACAATGTAGATCACAGGGAAAGACAAATGGAGTACTAATGGGTCTAACACAGGATTCACACATTTGTTTAATTTCTGCATTAATTGGACTAATGATGACATATTTACTTAAAACGCACTAAAGATGGCAGGACTGACTATAAAAAGTGTCATTCCAACACCGGAGCTCTAAAACGTCAAGCGAAACGACTGTCACTTTAAATTTAATTAAACTCCATGAGTTTCTCACGAGATGCCCGAAATACGCACCACTCTGTCTCAAAACAGCTTGTGGGAGAAATCGAATAGTTACAAAGCCTGTGTAACTTCCACACCACCATACCACACCGTTTGGTTAAACTCAGTTCAGCTGAATAGATAAACTAAATATTCCATCAGAACACTGAACTTTGAGCGTCGCTGGCCTTTGAGCTATGCAGTTCTAGTTCTCTACCTCTGTCGTCAAAGCAAAGGTCTGCATGCTGGCTACATATTAACCAAATTATGATCTATTTTGAAGAAGCTAAAGTCACATTTGCCATTATTTCAGCCGTGAAAGCTGGTGATGCAATTTTTTTCATTGGTGTTCACATATTCCGTGATGGTGGTCGACCATAACCAACTGAATGAGTGAGAAACCAGACGCAGCCAGTAACAGACCAGCTGAATCTGGACCAAATCTACAATTGAAGATTCTAGATCACCATCGAGTCACAGTGAGCAACATGCTTTGAAGGGATTACAGCAAAGAACACGCAATTTAAAAAGATAAGCGTGCAATTATTCGAAAGCATCTGTCAAATCCAGCTGCCCAGCTGTGAGCCAACTGAACTAGCCAGCTAGCCTGACAGTGCCACATCCACAAACACTCAAGACTCAGAGGCAACCAAACCCATTTCACAATCCAGATGCAGGACAAACAAGTGTTTACCGTTATCCAATGTACAAAAGCATATACAGTAGTAATACGAGACACACAAATAGATAAACATAGACTTACTTTCTGCTTTTCGCTCCGTGCTTGCCACACGGTTTCAACCAGTTTGCGAGAGAGAGGGGTGTCTACCAACGAACGGCTCAACGATAACGATGCTAATTTCAATTGTATCTAGCGCGAGCTTTAACATCCAGTCACATCTACCAGGCCCCACTGGAAAGAGGATTTCTTTCAAAGTAAGATGATCATGTTAAATACATTTTCTTGCTTCTCTTTTTGTTTTAAGTTTTTCTCACGCAGATAAATTGTTGCTACACTTTAAAACAATATGAATAGCCTAAACTACAAAAAACATTATTTTACATGTATTGGAGTTATATTTTATTACAATACTTTTATGCTGAAACACGGATCCGGCAGTGTAGCAGAACGTTTCAAATTTTCTCAATTCATTCATTAACAATTACATACACAGGCCCAATTAAACAAACCCAAACTTGGAGAAATTAACATTACATGGCATTGGAGTATAGATATTATAAGCGTCCTGCATCAGGCGAACTGTATGTTGTAATTTACTATCAATTAATTAATATAATCAATTTAGTCAACACATGATATCATCTCATATCACCATCATATAAAAGTTGAAAAGAGAAAATACTAAAGTATTTAGTATAAGGACAAAAGTTTACATGCAACAATGCTGAATATTTTCAAATACAGTTTTCACACCTCACACATTTCATGTTACCGTACATTTATTTTGGCAAGATATTTACATCATCTACTTTGTTCAGATCAGAGGGGATTATGCATTGTTTTCTGAAGTGCACCAGGCCCCTTTCCAGCAGAACATCACAAAATATGTACTTTCCCTTACCCGCGAGGGAAATTATCATGAGGGTATAACATGGAAAATGCTTGATAAACAAAAGCATAATAATAGGCCTAAGTATAGGGTTTGATATGGAAAACATGTAATAAACTAAATCTGTGAACTATATACTTGTAGCTCATAAAGAATTTGAATGTAGCCTATGTTGTCCCTTATGCAACCACAGGTGCAACTCACAATTTTGACAATTGGCCAAATCAGAAGCTTCTAAAAAGCCATTACGTTTAATTATGGAATTTCTAGACAGTTTAAATAGACAGTCAACTTAGTTTATGTAAACTTTAGAATTCTGATATAGTGAAATAAATTGTTCCCTAAATGATCAATTTAAAATGACTTCTGATCTGAACAAAGTGGAAGCACTAACTGACTTGCCAAAATAAATGTATGCTTACATAAAATGTGTGAACTGTGAAAAGCTTAGTTTGAATGTCTTTAGCCTAGGTGAATAATGTAAGCATTTATCCTTAACTGAGTCTTGTTATTGTAAAAAGTGTTGGATAAAACAAGCAATAAAATGGCCAATGTCAGCTATATGTAAAGCAAGTGTATTGGTGTCCTTGGTGAGTTGTTCATAATAATATTATGTCTTGCATTAAAATCAATCTCCTCTGTGCTGTGAATCTTAGACCCACACTGCAGTAGTACAGCTGAAGTCTATTGTCTCATGGGGTTAGGATCCAGATGAGGCTCAAGAAGATCTCATTTTTGCCATCACTAACAGTAAAGTGGTTTGGTTAGATCTCCATCTAGTGGATAGTTGGCAATATCCCCAGCAAACAGCTAATAATCTCAAAAAAACTCAAAATAAAGGTGAAATATTTATTATTTAGTTGAGGCTTTAAACATATAAATGTGATCTTAAATATGCTGGCATTGTATATTTCTTCAGATGCAATACATAATAGCCTCTTATATGTACTTACAAAGTCAAAATGAAAAACGGAATATGCTTGAGTTAAATATAATAGTGTTGGTCAGTGCTTTTGGTACAAGTCAAATACAAAAGTGCAAAAAGACATGAATCGTTTCCACCAACAGCTGCTTGGGAAAACAAATTGATTCAAAAAAATAGTTTAAAAAAAAGGTCAGTTCCAAAGAAAGATTCTATGATCTTACTTTTTTCAGCAACCTCGAATGCAATCCAATGAAAAGATACATCTTCTAAATGTAAATATGCTACAGTCCTTCTAACAATAATTTCTTATAAATGTCAATATGATATAATCCTTCTAATACAAATTTCCTATCGCAAGGCATTTCCGCATTACTTAGTTTACAGAAGATATATTTTCCTGACAAACCAGCAGGTCTTGACAATTTGTTAATGATAAACATCCTTACACAAAGAGGAAAAAGTTCAATATTATGGTGTTTCTGTATTGGTCAGAAATATCCTTCGCATTGCATTGGTTCACTATGGCACACATTTTTGGTCCAGAGTTTACTTCAGTTCTTGTAAATCTTTGTAAATGTTGCACTTTAGAATGGTCTTGAATAGAACTCCTCACAGCCAGATTCTACAGGAGGTAGTCTGGGCTCCAAAGTGCAGGGTCAAACTGAAGACTGGCAAAAAAAAAAAACACAGCCATTTTAATCTCTCCAGATACAATTATCTTGATAGTGTCTATAATGACATTAGATGACAGCATAAATTACTGGTGTGCTCAGAACAATAAATATCTATGACTGGAAAGCTGCCTACATCCACAGATATGTTAAGGATGGGAACCCCTGAGTCCCTAGATGTGTAATCAGACATTCAGGTAGTAAAAATAAAAATATAGATAGGATTTCTAGAACCGGTCTAATACATAAATATTACATTCTATCCTCATGAATCCATACTTACAAGGAGTATTTAAGTGTTTCATCTAATTCCATAATTGCAGCCTGGTTCCCACAGTGATAACAATTGTTTGGTGCACTAAAGATGGTCACTACATTACGATCGTGGCACCAGTTGTAACCCTAAGAAAAACAAATTTTACAGCCATTTTATGCTGTCTGTTGAGCCTTATGTGCAATAATTACCACGATAAGAGTGGTCCCCTGTGGATGATCGAGAATATACAAACCAGACCTAACAATTTACCAGTCTAGCAAAATATACTAGTGTGGTAATGGAATGACTTGTACCTCCATCACCAGCTGGTAAGCCCTTGAGACCAGAGTCAGGCCGTTTGCATGGTAGAAGGTCTCTGAGCTGTCCTGTCCAAAAGTGTAGCCGGTTCCGCGGGGTGGGATGCCCCAGCCACCACGATCATCTGGGTCTGACCACAACAAGTCACACATAGGACCCTAAAAGATGACATAGCAGTACACAACGGCACCAATTGACGAACAGAACAGTAATGATGTTAAAAGGCCATCACATCATTTAAATGTCCTCTATGTGTCGGACGCTGTTTCTACCTCATGACAATCCAGCGCTTTGATGTTGACCATCCAGCGCTTTGATGTGATCCAATGTATCTATTGAAGGGGAAAGGCAAACTATTGTGTTGTGTATAGTGTTTTACCTGATATAATTCTGACTGTTTCATCACAAATCTATTGTTTTATATAAGCACACAGACGGGTGACAATGGGTTTTGATGATGGTAGTGGAGAATGCTGTCTTAACAAGTCGGACCAAATTGGGTTGAAATCAAGTTCCAAGTTTATTTGTCATATGCAATTAACACAGGGCCAACATGCAATGAAATGTGCTGGACGAGAGTCGGTCAACCAACTCAACAGAATAAAATGCAAATTAAGAATACAAAATCTAAAATGACAAAATAATCTGTACAAAATATAAAGCACCAATAAATTCAAAATGAAATG
>JAVQJS010010029.1:0-18245 GCA_036024795.1 Galaxias rostratus | reverse complement strand
CCTTGGAATCCCCCAGTCAGAGCTGGTTAATGTGGCCCGGGAAAGGGAAGTTTGGGAAGCCCTGCTGACACTGCTGCCTCCGCGACCCGACTTCGGATAAGCGGATGAAGATGATGATGTTATATACTTCACTTGCTTTAATCAAAAAGTTCCACCATGGTCTTTCAACTCTGACTAGTCCAATGCCTCTGGGAAATATTCGTCCCTCCCATAAAATGGATCGAAGGTAGAAAAAGATCTACCCCTTCAGTTAACCGTGGCTTCACTTGTTCAAGACATGTGTATCTGTAGCAGTATATTCGCTATTTGTCCTTGACAAATAAGTAAACTAATGTCAAAGTTGACCATAGGAGGTTGGAGCGTCCTGACAAAATTGCTTTGCTACACCGAAGCATTAACCTTGTAGACCGGTAAAATGAAAAATATTCACACAAACTGTCACTTACAGAACAATTGAAAATGTATAATTTTGTTAATAACCGTGTAGTAACGCAAATCCGTCGCATTCACGTTTATTCACCTGATTTAAAAAAGCAATCTGAATCTGTAAAAACAAAGGTTTGTAGAAATTAACGCTGTATAATATCATTTTGCATCTGTAATAAAGCCTGTAGCTTAAACTGACTAAATTGTCCTTATGTGTGAATGCGTGTGGGTTGTTGTATGTCCCTATGTGTTAGCGCTGCAAGGGACCGGCGACTTGTCCAGGGGGTACCCCGCCTCTTGCCCAATGTCGGCTGAGAAAGGCTCCACCCCCCCGCAACCCTGCATAGGATAAGTGGTAGAGCCTAATGGATGGATGTACAACATTTGTCATTAGTAAATTGTCTCACCTGTATCACAAATCTGCTCTCTGCCGTTGCATATTTTCATTCTGCAAGTGCAAATCTTCCATTCAAGTGCACGTGTTTTTGGGATATTTTGCTGACCAGTGACTAAAATATGAAACAGACCATTGATCTGAAACCGACCAATCCAAATCGAGTTAGTCAATTCCTTATAACCAGCGCTTTCCATTTTTCAATTTAGTAAGTTTAATATTACTGTGAAAAGTTTAATGATTATGTTGGCTAATATAACAAAAAATGTGCCCAACGTACCAGAAACCTTCTACACTTTGTTATCTTGCGATTCAAGTTATTTGTCAATCTAACTTTAGCGCTATATATTGGGAGCACTTTGGTATGGTATTTAGCTAATGTTAGTTCCATCGAACTAGCGTTTTCAAGCATGTAGGTTGACGCGGTTGTAGCCAAGGGATTACAAGGAATTACTTTGGCTCAGCCATGTTTAACATTATTTGGACCGGTTAAATAACAGAAACACATGTTCCAAATGGCATTCTTGCTATTCTTATAAAGCCAACAAGTAGGCCTGCAAGGCGATTTTGTGCTTTTAATTAGTCTATTTTAAGAAGATATTAATTTAAGTGTGATTAGAACAATAAAATGGCTTTAAAATTGCCTGCAAAGCAACATTGGGCGTGTGCCGGGGTACACCCTGGACAGGTTGCCGGTCCATCACAGGGCTAACATACAGCAATTCACACTTATGGACAATTTTAGAGTCACTAATCAACCTGCAAGATTTTGGGCTGTGGGAGGAAACCGGAGTACCCGGAGGAAACCCACACTAACACGGGGAGAACATGCATACTCAAAAATCGATTCCCTTTGAAATTACACCTTTCAATACTTTTTCTTATACCTCATCTTATAAAAATGTAAGATAATTAGCCAACTACATTTCTACAAATTATTATACAATGAGCATCATAATTTACATGGTTATAATCTGCACATATTAGCATGTATTTTTTTAGCCCTGTAAAATAGCATTTTGACTTGCCATTGCATCCCTTAAATCTCAAAACTCAGAGTAACAGCTTTAATCTGAGGGCATTTTCTTACATATCAGATGAACATCTCCTATATTTAATACTAGTATCTGTACATAGTTATGGAGGAAGATAATCATAGACTAAAATTATTATATTATAATTACTAGAATTATTAAATTATACTCCTGCATAGGATGACCACATTTTCAAACCACCAAAATGTATGCATATGCATGAGCCATAGGATCAGCATTACCAAAAACACTGTGTTAAGCGAACCTACACAAATTAGCGTGGGAATTAGACGAGTGATTAATTATTTCTGTTTAACGTAGTAAAGAGAAACAAAATGTGACAAAACTTGCATGTATGTAAGCATGGAAAACCGTTATTTGATACTATACTTTTGAAGGCGGGGAAAACCAGGACAATTTGGTATGAATTTAATTTTAACGGGGACATCTAAGGGTTTGACATATGGGTGTATGGGACACCCAGCTCAATATGTCCCCCTAAACTCACATGTGGTTACCCCA
Source organism: Galaxias rostratus (assembly GCA_036024795.1). Taxonomy (NCBI): domain Eukaryota; kingdom Metazoa; phylum Chordata; class Actinopteri; order Galaxiiformes; family Galaxiidae; genus Galaxias; species Galaxias rostratus. The sequence continues at coordinate 15,869 of JAVQJS010010029.1, read as the reverse complement.
TTCTTGCAGTGGTTGCATTTTACACCAATAAGTGTTTTTTTTGTTGTCAATTTAAACAAAATACAACACTGTTTTAGAACGCAACATCTTAGTTTATTAGTTAATTATTTTTCTTACTGAATTCTGCTGCCCCGCTTTCAACTCGCTGGATATTTACCCAAGTAGCTTCATGCTTATTTATCAGCAAAGGTGCCTGTACAACAGCACTGCCTATGATTGGGTGGCTCATATCACTCATGTCCATTCATCCATTCATTTTCCGCCGCTAATCTGGGGCAGGTCGCAGTGGCTGCAGTCTTAGTAGGGAATTCCATCCGTCCCTGTCCCCAGCAACGCTTTCCAGATCCTCCTGGAGAATCTTCATGATTTGGGCTCTGCATGCCACCACATTGGATTTAAAATCAAAACAACTACCACGGAACTGAAATGCAGACTTTAAGGGGTTGAACAACAATAAATGATTAAACATGTAGGAATTGTAGCTATTATACAAACGCTCCTCATTTCAGGGACTCAAAAGTAATTGTACAAATAAACATTACCCTAAGTAAAGTTTTACTTTTTGATATTTTGTTGAGAATCCTTTTGTAGGCAATGATTGCCTGAAGTCTGGAACCCATGGACATCACTAAGCGCTGGGTTACCTCCTTTGTGATGCTTCCCCAGGCCTTTACTGCAGCGGTCTTCAGTTGTTGCTTGTTGATTTTTCAGAATTTTTTTCTTGAGCATTTGAAGTGCGTGCTTGATTGGGTTGATATCTGGTGATTGACTCAGCCATTGCGTAATATTCCACTTCTTTGGAAAAAACTATTGGGTTGCTTTTGCAGTAGGTTTTGGATCATTGTCTATCTGTACTGTGAAGCACCACCCAGTCAACTTTGCTGCATTTAGCTGAATCGCAGCCGAAAGTATATCCTTATACACTTCAGAATTCATCCGGCTGCTTCTGCTAATTCATCTTGGTCTCGTCTGTCCAAAGAATACTGTTCCAGAACTGGGTTGGCTTCTTCAGGTGGTTTCTGGCAAAGTCAATTCTGGCCTTTCTATTTTTGAGGCTGATTAATGGTTTTCACCCGTGGTAAATCCTTTGTATTTACTCTCATGAAGTCTTCTCTCGTGCCCGTTTTTCAATATCCCTTCTAAAGCCGGATATATATCTCTGCGAAGAAGCACTTAAATGTCTGTGTATCTTGTGAATCTTGTAGCCCTCCAATGTGTTGACCGAAAGTACATTAGGCCTATGGTAGATTATTTTTCTATGAGCAAGTTATACAGTGAGGACAATTAAACTAAGTTACTAAAGCTAAACTTTAGTGATCGGCAGAATTGAATCCAACATGGTGCATCATCTTAAAATTGTATTTGTATTTAAGATGGCCAGAAATGATTGTTTTTTTTTCATTTATTAAGCTGATAATGCTGAAAAGAAAACATCCAGGCTGAACTCAACTCCGTATCACGATACAAATTTTTATCAGTCCTCATATTTTATCTACACTGGGAGAAAATAACATGATGAACTCACAAGTGGAACAAACAACTCAAACTGCCCACAAAACAACCAAGAGGTCAACTAGCTGCTAAGGGGGGTCTGAGCAATTAGGATGTGAAAAGGAACATTTTCATAAATGCGAGGCGTTGCGCAGGATTTTTTCGGCTGGTTGAAATCAACAGACGATTTATTATGCAGAGAGAACATTGTCTGTGCAGTAATCTTAACCAAACGTTGACAGCTCAGCCTAGCAAGAAATTGTCTTGTTTAAACTGCAGTAAATATATATTATTTCCCCAACACCAGAAACTCCACCCAAAAATGGCTGAATTGAGTACTGCACCCAACCACAGAAGGACCAAACCTGGTGGTAAGTTGGTTATCTTGTAGCTTGGTTTTTGAGTTTGCCTGGCTTTAGTACTTCAAATATATGGTCACTAACCAAACACATTACCTGGTATTACAGTACTTTTTGCCTTTGATTAAGAATTTGATAATGCAGACTTTTGTAGTATTTTCTAGCTCTCTGGACACCTGATGACGTGGCTCGCTTAAATACGTGTAGTCGCTGAGCTGGATAACCCACACAATTCACATATTTGCTTTTTGCACCAAATTAGGTCTTACTCTTGAATTGATTTTAGCTTCGGACCTTGCTCCTTGTTAGTTCTTTCTAACTTGTGGAAAATGATACATTCTATGTCATCACGGTTCGCACTTCAGTTAGAAGAAAAACCAACTTGAATCTGGGCTCAGAATATTTTTACCAGCCTTTTTAATTTAGTTATTATCATCAGAGAATTGTAGTTGTAGAATTGTAGTTATTTCTTAAAATTTTGAAGATGTATTCAGTGGTTGTCTGTTTTTGTTCATTGTGTCACTTATCAATGTTTTAGTCCTGACTTAAGGGAAGTTCACATAAATGGCTCTGGTTTATTTTCACACTTCCAAACATGCTCTTGGAACAGTAGGCTACATGTGGGGCCCTAAGTGACAGGGCTTTGGCTGATGGTGATCCTAACTAGCTTATGCAATCGGGCTCAACTGAATTATGTATTTAGCTCTGCTCTAGAGGGTGAGTGTCACCACTTTCAAAGCAAGAGTAGGCACTATAACATGCAATGTTAAGTTTCCTTATTTAATCAAATTAATGATTTTATTTTTTCCGTTACCTTGGCAGACACTGCAGGACTTTAGCTATAATTGGAGTTCTTACAAGGTTACGTTTGCTTCTTGAAATTATTCTAAGGCTGGCTTTTGCACAAAATTGTAGAAACATAAAGATTGAGAACTGGAGAAAATATTTTAATGAGAGTTGCATTAAGGCAGGGTGACTTTGTTACACGATTAAATGTTTGGCTATGAAGGAAAACAACAAAAGCCTTGATGCAACTTTGATTCAGGTTGTCTGCCTCTACCAAACCAGCTATTTTGTCTCATCTCAATTCGCCAGGGCATAATGACCAAAGATTTTGTGCTGATTTATGCTATCAACATTTCTTTAATTTATGTTGTCGTAGCGATTTAGTCATCAACAAATACTTTAGTCAAAACTCATAATGCCTGAACAAAACTAATTTCTTATTGGTGGAGAAAGCATATTGATGAAAATTAACTGTTGCAAGAGAAACTGATGTTGTCGTTTGTAAAAAAAAATAATAAAAAAAATAACATTTAATAAATACACGTTCTAGTGTGCTTTAGTAGTCATTTTAAAAGTGATTAGCCAAGTAGTTAATACAGCTGAAAATCAATTTTCTATAAAGATGACATTCCATTGTACTAGCATTCTAATGTTCCATTCTGAGTTAAATGGAAGCCAAATGATCCACAACAAGCGTTTTTCTGAGAATGAAGACCATTACATGCAAGTGAATATTCTGTGGAAAGGTGGCCTATTGAAGAGGGCTAACTGGATGAGTTACAATTGTTGCAGTAACTCATCAATATCTGAACAAGATTAGGCTTTGTGGTAATGTGTTATTTGTTGGATAGTAAATTGTAATATTGGGAATCTCTTCTTGTAGTTAGTGCTTTGGTTAAAATAAATAATAAAAAAAATACCTAAATAAATTTACTGATTCCAGACTTGCATACTATTGTTATGAGAATTGTCCTAAATATAGAGAGACTTAATTTGTACAATTCAAGTTAAACTTTTGTAAAGACACAAGAACCAAATTTGATGATTTAATTGAGCAACTTTCCGTTTCCCTACCGGGTGTGACTTTAATACAGGCATTAAGCCAGGAATTCCATCAAATGGAGTAGTTGGTCCAACTTCCCAAATTCCTGGGTTGTCGCAAAGCGTCAACAATAGTGCTCCGGAGGAGAGAACCAGTGGACGTCGAGTGGGAATATTTGACTCTGATTCTGAATATGTCAAACTTGCCAAGCAAGGGGGGCAGAAAGGTAGCTATTCTTCCAGTCTTAACATTACTAACAATGTATCACTGTCATGAATAGCGTATGCCAGTTATTCTTGAGGAATATTTTATTATTCATGTCAACCCTAGGATTGTTGAGTCATGATGATGTTGATGAAGCTGAACCCAGGAAACCATATACGCCATCCGACTGGTTTGCCGGATCACAGGGGTCAAACAGGTCAGATCACAAAATTATCTAAAAAACAAAAAATATTTACTGCGCATGTCAATAAATTTTTGATCTGAAATTATTGTTTTGCTCGAAATGGGTAAAGCTGTGGCGATTTTCTTTCTATCAGCATGGCATGTATGTCTTGTGTAATAATGTTCATCCCTGAACTGTTTTGGATGTTCAAACCGCACATATTTAAACTCAGTGCTGGGATGATGTTTTGTTTTGGATTTCTTTGCCTGCAGTGAAAGCAAAGCAACATCCCCTGGTGGAGGCAATAAGGGGCCCATGCTGCATTTAGCTGCACCCTTTGGCACTGATAACTATTCAAGCTGGGAAAAAGAGAATGGTAGTTTTACCGCTGGTAAAGAAAAGGTGAATGAAAACCAATGACACTGTCCGTGTCTTCATTTGTTCCCGCTTCCATCGTCCCTTTGAACTTATGTTTTCACTAGCATATTTGTTTCATTCTTTTAGTTTGTTCTGGCATTTTTTAGAATAATATTCCAGAATCCACCCTCACTGACACTGCTCTCCCATCATTTATGATACCATGTTTGAAGCAAAGGCTACCAATATCTTAGTTCCGTACACCCTTTTTCTGATGACCAAAACGGAACCCTGCCTTGAGGCTGACATCGCTTGCATTGATATTCTACTTATGACATTTTGGAGTTTGAACATGGATCAACTTTTAACCTTCAGTGTACTGTATTTTAATCAACCCATTGGAAAAAATGCCGATATTAAAAAATGTGGCTATGCTTTGGCTAGATTAGTAGTTCTTATCCTTGTTGGAAGTGCTAAACACGTAAGTTTCATACACGCATTTACCGAACCCTTTAAATCCACGGTGTGTGTGTTTTAACTTCTGCCAAAACCGTGAGACTGACTCACCGAAACCCTTGGGTTCGATCATGTCCCCCAAGGACACCTTACAGGACATACAGCAACATTAGACAGCAAGTTAAAAATACAAAAAATGATAAGCAAAACAATCCAGTCAAATTAAAAATGGTAGACATGACAAGGTTAAAAACAGGACAGACAAGTGGTGATAGTAAAAGACGTTTACACAATAATGTACATTTAGATGGAATATGCCAGTTTGAACAGGTGGGTTTTGAGTTGCATTTAGAATAATGTTAAGGAATAATGTTATGGAATCAGAGATGTATTTGTTGTGGTAGGGAGTTCCAAAGTCTCAGAGCTGAACAGCTAATTGCTCGAGCACCCATGGTGCTGAGGCGTGGCATGGGGATGGTGAAAAGTCTAACAGAGGAAAAGCAGAGTGTGTGTGAGGAGGTGTAGTCCTGAAGACGGTCAGTGATGTAGATAGGGGCTAGATTGTGGAGAGCTTTGTAGTTTAGCAATAGGTTTTTGCGGTTAATCTGGTACCGCACAGGAAGCCAACGAAGTTCAGTGAGAATGGGGGTGATGTGGGCTGATTAATTTGTACAGGTGATGATCCAGTCAGCAGATTTGAATTATTTGGAGTCTTAGGGGTTTGATGGGAAGTCCAGTTAGCCATGCAGTGCTGGATTGGGACAAAGATGGGCAAAATTTGGAACTATTCCTAAAGTGGAAGAAGGAAGTCCGGGTAATGTTTTTAATGTGTGGTGCAAATGAGAGGGTGCTATCCATAACGACACAGAGGCTTTTCACTTGAGCGGTAAGGGGACAGGGAAGCTGTCAATAAAGATTTTTGGTGCTAGGTTGTTTTTCTGATTTGGTGAGAAGATTTTGAGCCAATGAGCAGAGCCTCAGTTTTGCAACCATTGAGCTTCAGGAAGTTCCTGCTCATCCAGCTCCTGATGTCATCTAAGCAAGTGGTGAGGGAGGTGTGGTGAAGGGCTGCGGACGAAATGTAGACCTGTGTTTCATCGGCATAACAGTGGAAATGAACCCCGTGGTAATGGGAGGATTTTCCTCAAGGGGAGGAGATATATGAGGAATAGGAGCGAACCCAATAGAGACCCCTGAGGGACACCCAGTAAAACAGCAGAGGACCCTGACTTGTGATTCCGTAGTTGCCCAAACTGATGTCAGTGAGATATATGAACCATGAAAGAGTCAAACCAGTTATCCTAATGCCTACTAGGTGTCACATAGGAACAAAATGTCCATCTTTTAAGGTAAAATCTTTTATACCAGGTTGGTAAGCTCTGTCATGGTCTTTAAATATTTAGTTTTCAAAGTATACCTAAATTATTTCGTGTGTTAGCGAAGTGTGGAGCCAGATTTAATTCACATTTGACGCAATGATGATGCAATTTCATCATGCAATGTATGTTATTTATAATCTGTGTGTGTATACATATGCATATATACACACACACACACACACACACACACACCAGTGGTTTTGTATCATTTCTGTTTTTTATTAGATGGCCGTGTTGGACAGTGCTGCCGCTCAGATGGAAGACCTTTCTGTTACACATATTAACAAATTCAAGAGAACGTGAGTGTCTGTATTCCACATTCAATTGTAAAGTTCAAAGTGTTTTATTTGTCAAATGCACAGTATAATACAGGATCATTCTGAGCACAGAAATTCTTTTGACAAGGCAGGCAACAACTATGAGAACAGAGCCAAAATATCCATACCAGAAATATAAATAATACAAAGATAACTAAGATATACATCATATGTAAATGTAAAAGTAAAGTAACTTATACACCTAAAGCAAATGTATATTGAGGACCGCAATACCCTGAATTGCAATGATGTATTGAAAAGTGGCAGAAAACGGGACTTAGTTTGAAATTATGGGATTTTTGCTCAAGTTTGAAGAAACAGGAAGTCTTTTCTACCATGAAATATGTTTTTGCATAGCAGTGTTTGTTTGACAACCTATGTTTTCCAACTGCCCATGGTTTGTCCTATCAGTTATGTCTGTCTTCTCTCCCTTGTGCCAATGCTGCAGGGCGCATGTGGAAAGGTGAGGGGCCTAATTTTAGCTGACTGGGTGCTGTGGCCAAAGCCTATGAAGTAATAAACATAGTATTGCCAACTTTATTGTTATATTTGTAGTTGGTAAATTAGGAGAGCATTTCCTTGGAACATTAAACAGGCTGAAACACCTGTCCATTTATTCTGGAATATCAAATGAAGGATTCGATTAAAGCAATAAATGCAACTTTTATTATCGATAAATTAATTTTGATATTCCAATGTGCTATCTATGGGCGACAAAAACAATTGTTGTTCAGATCAGTGTTTGAAATCTTTTTTTTATGCCCACGCATAGTGTGTAGTTGTTGATCCTGCTACAAATCTGCAGTGACTGCGAAAATCCTTTACGCCTCCCTGCTAATGTTAGGGAAGATCCTTATACCAAGCCAACAGTAAAGGTTGTCAATTTTCTACACAATGCTGCCTTTAGCCCCTTTAAATCATAAAACTAAGCCAGAAATCGCACAGATGCAATGGCATTGCAACAAAAACCTTTGGTTTTCCATGGAGCCAAATGCATTGCAACTTCAGAAAACTCATGCAAATAGGAAAAGCAGAAGTGAATTTAGATAAGATCTGCATCAATTTGACAACCCATGCACCGCAATTTAAAAATGCAATGCAAATTCAGACGCTACACGTTACAGAAACGCGCTACAAACGCATGCAATGCAAGAAATGTTTCCAGTGTATACCTAAAAGTGACCAGGATAACGCAAAGGACTTTTGTGGTGTTGTCTGTGTTTGCAACGTGTTTCTGTTATCTTTTTTTGGTTTGTGTTCTCTCTCTCTTTCACATTCTCTCTATCTCTCGAGGCCACCATAAAAAAACGTCTTTCTCAGACTTCTTTGAATAGTGACTGCTGGAACCGAATCGATGGCGTGCATGTGATGTGTATACTCGCAACCAGCACACCTACTCTTAACTTTTTATGTAATGTTAAATTTTTTACTTATTTAGCATGCACCTCAGAACACAAAACACACATTCACCTGCACCTATAGAGAAATTAAAACATTTGAGGACAAGTACACTCATTGCAAAAAAGCATGACACAACTTATGCCATTCCATTAGAATTGTGCTTCCTGGACACCTTTCTCAATTGAGATGAGTGTGGTAGTAAACAATTTCACAGTAATTGATTACACTCAAGACAATACCAAAAAACGGTTTGAATATAATTATACTATATTGATTCAAATGCATTGAATTTATGACTTAGTTAGGGTAATAGAGGAGTAGTCACGGTTGCACTTTAAGAGAAAAAAACGCAAGACACTGTTCTTTCATGGAGGACCGGTTTTAATAGTTGTGAACTATGCACCCCATCATTGCCTGATTTTCTGCCTAAGAATATAAGGAAACTATTTGACCCAACAACCTGACTTGACACAATGTGGTAATCTCATATTTGGTGCACATAAAAAGATATTAGGGACTTTAGACTTAATCCAATTGTTTATCTTAGTCTTAGTTTATTGGCAATAGCAGACTCTAAATTGCTGTCAACGAGGTGGTTAAGTTAAAAGTTTCTGAAAGCTGGCCAGTATTTGTAGATCCATTTTGCATAAACCTCCTTCTCCCCTCATCATTGCAACTCTAAATGTCGGGGCAAATAATTGAATAAAGACAGCAAGGTAACCTGGTTTACTAGCAGCTTTGCATTTGAGTCTTTTATGCCTGCTGCTAAAACCATGACTTGATTGTTGCATTAGTCTATACTTAATATAAATACCCATGGTTGTATTTACTGCTGCTACTTTTTCAGTATTTCTGAGCTTTGCGCATGTAGACACACAAACTCAAAGCCAATAGGAGACAACCGACTTTATTGTTTTAGTGTAGATGGCCTTGCGTGACAGACTAAACTATAGACATAGCTAGTTATTGATCACTTTCCTACTTGCTGTGCTATTTCTTGATGGGAGACAACCACTGTTTGCCTGTTAACCGTGAAAGTTACAACTTTAAATCCTTGTTCCTTCATCACCAACTTAATCCTGACTGCCTTGATTAGCAACAAATGCACTTTTAAAGAGACCACTGTCTCATGTCTTTATTATAATTTTTTTTGTAAATAATGGAATGAGTAAGCAAGGTGAATTGTAAACTCTCTTGTTTTGGTCATCAGGTGCCATGATAAGAAAGCTCCTCCTGTCAGCATGTCCAAGTTGTTGAGCTTTGGTTATGTGGAGAACGAGAGTAAATCTCCCAATGAAGATGATGCATCAAGTAAGACTGTTCTCTTTGTATATCTACATTTATTGGTGGGGGTTTTCAGAAACATGGTGAAGCAGTTTTTCCATGCTGACTTTCGTCCTGATCTTCTCTGTATATGCATGTAACATAGAAACTTTTTAGTTGAGTATTCCATTACTGATAACCAATTATAATGATATGGCTTTTAGAGCCAACATTTTCTGCTTTGATTTATGTGATTAGTAATGACATGATTTACCTTCAGTTTGACTACCATTAAATTTGAGTGAGATGACCACGCTACACATTGTCATGTGTTGAGTACAGTGTCTTAAGATAATTACAAAGCATCTATTAGGTGTGAATTGTTAGAGAAAAAATAAGAGCTGTTTTATCACAATTTATCAAGAATGCTTCTTTGGACTAGATTTGGGTGATAGAGTTTACAGGATACACCATGGATTGCGCTACATGTGATGTTGTAAATGAAAACATCAAGTATTATGTTGTCAAGTAATTTTCCCGCCGCGTCCAAAATTAGATTTGTTTTAACAATAGCGCTTTCCTTTCTCCCTCAGTCACACATGAAGGCACCGCCCAACTTGCACACATACATTGCACACGCACCCAGTGACAGAGCGGCATTTAGTGGAGAGTCACATATAAGTTAGCTAGTTTTAACCTCAGCACATCTTGGTAGTTTAAACAACAAAGAACTATGGAAGACAGGGGTGCCAAGGCTGAACTTGTTAAAAAATAGAACAGCACTGGGGCCGTCATTTGGCGGGGGTTTGGTTACCATTAAGATTACCATTGTTTGAGAAATGTAGTCTGTAAAATATTCAGCAAATCCATTGCCGCCAAAGTTAGTAGTACTTCAAATTTGTTTCAACATATACAACTCTGTCGTATACTACAAAATGAAGTGTGTTCATGTCAATATCTGGTCCCATGCAAACGCCAAAGCAACAAGCCAAGATTCAAATGACTCACGCTTCTTTTTCTAAATCAGTCCCATATGACCAAGAAAGTTTAAACGGTTAGAAATTACGGTTGAAGTGACTCAATACGTTGCCAAAGGCATGGCCCCGGTCAGTGGTGGTAGAAAAGCTGGATTTTCAAAAACTCATGAAGACACTGGTCAAAAATATTTTCCAAAGAAAGCCCTGCCAGCCTTGTACGTTGAAATGGCAAACAAGCTTACAAATTGGACTCACTTCTCTGCATCTACATATTTGTGGCCCAGTAGAACCTGTAAGCAATTTCTCAGCGTGACCGTTCATTACGTTCAAAAATTTGAGTTGAAGAGTGCATGCCTCCAAACTTCCTTTTTCCCGGAGGGCCATACTCGCAACGTAATAGCGCAAGTTTACAAGAGGCACTCCAGTAATTGAACTTGCTGCAGACTCGTTTGGAGTGAATCACCACATTTAAAGGGAGTAACATCGTCAAGGCTGTGAGCCACTAAGAGGGAGAGACAGCAGTGTTTGGCCTCCAGCTGCACTTCACAATTGGTGAGCATCTGTCTGCCTGTTTTTGTTTTGTTTTATACCAGGGATGTTACAACAGCCTGTTAGTTAACACTGAGAATACTTCATAATGTTTATTATATTATTAATTAATATACATCCTGCAACCACACACTATTTTGCCTAAATTATAAAAAATTTGACTTGGATGTAGGACAGGTTAGTAAAAACATAACTGCAAAAGTTTTCTTTACGTGTCAATGTGCCAGTAGATTAACCTACTCAGACATGGTAATTAATTTTGGTATTTTGTAACCATTTATTAATAATTTTTAAAGCATTCTCAATTTACTCTTTTGTAATTGCATGTGCCTATGACTTTTGTAATTAATTTTAAAAAAAATTGACAAAATTATCATAGGTGCTAACTCCAAGCTGATTGAATTTGTTTTTTTTCTATATTGTCAGTTTAAAGCATGAAAGACTCCTGCACCTGTTGTGCTGTTGATGTTTATAAGAGGGTAGTTAGCAGCTTCTCATTCAGCTGGAAAAATAGGAGCTATTTGTACTGCACAGTAAGAGCTTGCACACCAGTTGAGTCTCCTCCTAGGTGGGGCTCCTGAGCAAAAATGATTTGGCAAGACTTGAGGTACTTGAGTCAGTGCTCAAGGCCCTAAACCCCTCCTGGAATTCACTGACACGTTATCAGGGGAAGACTATGTTACAGTGTCTTATGCAAAACCTATGCTTCATCTCTTCCACTCCAGCATCTTGGCAATTCAGGATGACCACACCACATATACTTAGTCCCCCAAAGTCTCTGTTCTGCATTATCTGAAGGAGAAATTTGATGATCCTGCCTCTAACGGCCTGGTGGACATGGCTGGCTTTGTGGATCCCAGGTTCAAGACAATAGCATAATGGAAGGCAGGGTAGTGGAAGCCAAGTGAAGAGCCATATCAGAGATGGAGGCAAAGCTGTCTGAGTCTCACCAAGGTACTGCTGGTGCTCAATGTTGACTCAGCTCTATCAGAGCCACCAAAATAAAATTGAAAGCTTCTTCAAAAGAGCAGCAACATCCTCTGTCACATCATCACATGGAGTGTATTCAAACTTTGAGCTGTCTGCCTACTTGTAATCTGTCTTTGCTGAGAGTAAATCAGATCCCCTACCGTGGTGGAAGTCTCATGAAGAAATGTTCCCAAATTTAAGAAAAGCGGCAGAAAGTATGTCTCTACTTATTGTCCTTTGGAACAATTATTCAGTACCTGTTGCATGTTGTCGAGAATTTCTGAAACCTGACAGTTGATATGCCTTGTTTTTGCCACAAAACCTCTAGATAAGCAATTAATACTGACTGCAAGCATATCACAGTCTTGCAAAAAAGCTAATCTTTGTATGTTGTTTTTTTTACCTAACTTGTTTATCTTGTGCATATTCTTTGGTCAATTAAAAAACTATTCACTTTGATTTTAAAATGTCTAGTCCCTTTATTTTTCATATTAAAATGTCCAGTGACATAACGATTGCATATTCCTTTGTTTAGAGATGTTACTGCGCTTTTCATTGAGCTCTGTTTTTGCCCAAATAAATAGGCTTCAGTATGTATGCAGGCCTATAGTTATTTCTGTATTGTGTGTGTGTATATATATATATATGAGTAAAATGTATTGAATGATTACTATTTAGTTTAACCCATCTTTATCATTTAACACACAGATGATTAAAGTAATTTTAACAGGAATCCCTAATGAAGACCATATAAAGAATAATAGTTTAATTCAGACTTGTTGTAGGGACTACCAGAATCATCATACTGGCGTGACTAAACAACAAGGGGTTAAACATTTGTCTGTGTTTCAGAGAAAGGCCCAGAATATTGCGATATAGTCAGTAAATATTGTGATATAATTTAGAGAACAGGTTACCCAGCCTGACTTGGAATCAATATTTTTTTGACAATTATTTTATCAAAGTAAGTTCGACAGTACACAGCACATTAAATACTTTTTTTTATTATTAAATCACACTGAAGGAAAAAGGGGTAATCCCATCTAGCTGTATTTTTTTCTATGGCTATTAGATGAAACATCATATTTAAGAACAGTCAGAACTATTAACTTGATCAGACAGTGGTATCTGCTTTTACACAAAGTACAAAAACAACTAAGTTTGCATAAGACAATAGAAGAATTGTTATGAATCTGATCGGATGAGCTGTGGATTTTGGTCACATACTCACACGCTTTTTTTGGGGTGTTCAGGACATTTCTACTGGATAATTGCTTTTGATATTTTTCAGGTGTGACCTCAGAACAGTTAAGCACCATTGCACCTGAAGATGTGGATTATTTGGAATAAAGGTGGAGCTGCAGCTATAAAGTGTAGAACATGATACAGTCACAGTCACCTTCAATGCATCATTCTCCCCTCATAGAGTCTTTGCCAAACTGAATATTACTAATGTTTTATTTTTTGCTTGTTATTTATTTTATATTTATTAACTATAGTGTATAATGTTACACCAGTACATAACTGATGTCTACGCAGTTAAAAGTGTTTTGGGAATGTGAACTTGTATGAGGTGGAGTATGTTGGTAAAATGTTAGTGCTATAGTGTAAACCCTGTTAAGAAACATTGTTTTGATTGTCAAATGTTAAGTTGTGTGCACGGTTAACTTGTAATAGTATGTATACTGGAAACATTTGTGAAATCCTTTGCATGAACTTTTCTAACTACGTTGTATTTATTTAGACCATGTAAGGAGCTGCTCACCAACATCTCATTGCCTTGTGAACAGGAGACCCATTATTAGGGAAAATGTCCAGATAATAGGACTCCCAAAAATATTTCCATATCCAGTTGCATTGGAAATGTTGTAATTTGTAGGCATAGTGATTGACCTGCACCTTGGAAAGAACTTCTGTGAATTGCACCTGTTCTTTCTCTGATCAAGTGATTAATTTTCTCATGTTGTTTTTTGTGAAGTGTTATTTTTACAAAAAGCTCTCTTTCCTTTGTCCTTCCTCAGAATGGTGGGTTTTCACGGTGAATTAATTTAGTACAATATCAGTTGATCATAGTAATGCTGTAGAATATAATGCACATTTTTGTCATCATAGGACTTTTTGGGGGTGTCTTAAGCTCCTCCAACCAAAGCAACTAGCAAATGCAGGCTTAATTATTAAGGCTTTAATACTTGTGAATCTCAAGGCAATTGAATGTTGGTGAATGTCTGCTAGTGACATCAAAGCATCAGTCAAAGGTTCATGCTAAAAGATCTTGGTTGATTCTTGGTGGCAGTGTTCTTCATTAACACTACTTGGTTGAATTCTTTACAAAATTAACAGACAATGGCAAATGTATTGTTCTCTTAATTTGCTTTGCCATTGTTTTTACTTGCTGAAATTTTGGTAATATGTCATGTAGTTTCACTTAAAGCTTGCTGTCATATACTACTCCCAGCTTGTCCCTTTTGTGTGCATAATTAAAGTAGTGAGTTATTTCAATATTACAACGATGGGTCCTACAAAATATTTGTTTTAAATCGTGTCTTAATTCCATTAATTATTATTATTTCTATATTATTATAACAGTTATTTAGATTAAATTACATTAGAGTTGTCAATGTAAGTTGCACGTAAAAACAAATTATTTATAAACACCCAAATCTGAAATACATCTGGAAGAAATTTGAGTCGGCTCGAGTTGTCTTTAAAGTGGGTGTATGACTTTGGAGTTGCCAACTAAATGACATGTGATTATATATATATACACGCTTACTTATTTTAGGTGAGGACTGCATTTTTAACCTATTTCTGACCAAATTGCTTCAATAAATGATCTCGATGAATAAAGTAGCTGTCCTTGATGGTGAACTGTTCATAGCTCAATCATAGGGCCCAAAATATTGTCGCGTTTCAAGGATACTGGTGCTCCATTCGTAAAGGTAAGGTCTAGAATCCATGCGGGCCAGCACTATGCACTCACCACATGATGCCATGTCTTACCTGTGTTCGGAAAAGCATAGTCATTTCTTGCTGTACCATGCCGAAACATGGTCCCCTCGAAAAATTGCACAGACGTGTCCTCGTAGTGGAACTGGATCTCATAATGTGGACTGCATATTTTTAATTACAGTTGCTTCCCAGGTATAGCGCAATGCTTTTGTTGCTGAGACATATTCCAATATGGGTAATTTTTATAGCCCATCCTGCAAATGAATATACAATTTTCGGGCAAATAGGGCTACGTGAAAATATAACATTTTATTTACTAATATGTGGATGGTGAGTTTTGTGATGCCAAGATGCACGTTTATGAAAGCACGAATTTTTCATAATGTAGGCGTACTATAATCCCAAACTATTTGGTGACGTCTTATGTTCGTAGTCCCAGATGGATCAAGCAGATGTAAATGGAAGGACCATTTCAAATACATTTATAAATAAAGAACTTGACCGATGATCGATTATGCCGTCAAGAATAATGCAAGCTCTCGTGTCACGGTCGATTGGAAAATGTATCCTACCTCGACTGAGCCAGGTGTGTTTGGTGCATGTTTTTTAACATCTGGATGGTACTACTTGTCGACCAGAACAAAGTTATCTAGCGAACGTCTGCTGTATTATTAGATGTAGCAAAAGACTCCTCAACCATCGACCTTTCATCTTTTTGCGAGTGTCGGTGCTTCCAGTCTTTTAATTGAATTGCTCTTTCAGGGTCGATTATTATTTACCGATCCTTATGGGTTTATGATCTATATGAGGGCATAGCTAGCAGTGTAGTGTCCGGAGTAAAATGACCTCTTTCAAGTTGGTGATCGATTAAATAGTGAAATGAAAGGGTAGGAATTAGTGACTGATATATATAGCAGGCGAATTACAGTATTTATTAAGGTAAATGCTTTATTTATTCGAGATTATTATTACACGTGCGGCACACATTGTATGAACTGGCATATAGCCACGTGCAGAGGAAATTACTGGGGTAAATGTTGAAAACTAGTCCTGTGGGATCAGGAGGCGGAGGATGTCATCCATCTTCATATATTCAATTCAATTCAATTCAATTTTATTTATATAGCGCTTTTTACAAAAACAATTTGTCACAAAGCAGCTTTACAGAAATATGGATGTTATGGAC
>JAVQJS010010027.1:0-10000 GCA_036024795.1 Galaxias rostratus | reverse complement strand
CTCCCTCTCTCCCCCATGTCTTTTTATTTGAAGATTGTACATTCTGATGTGGAGGTTCACAAGGAATAGCCGGTGAATACAAGATCGCAGAATGCCTTTTAAGACCAGAAAGAGGGTAGATGGTCATAGATTGCTGCTGTGGATCTTCCCTAGTAGTAGTAGTACAACGCTGTCGCAGTCATCAAATAAAAAATAGGTCATGTCAAAATCTAAAAAATCTAAATCAAAATCTCAAAATCAAAATCCAATCAAAATGCATTTGTACACCACATTTCTAACACGTAGGCACTTCCATTGTGCTTTACATAAAACAAGCTGAAACATATGATGAAGAAATAAAGGAGCAATAAATAAAAATGGCTTAGATGACACAAATAAGCTAAAATCTCTTGTCAACTCAGATTATTTTGATATTCTAGATTTAACAAAACTTGCTACATTACCGTTAAGACGAAGAGGACAGCGCGGTGATGGTTTGATGTTTGATCTTGCTTTTGGTCTTTGTGTTCAGGGTGAGCCGGGTAAACAGGGCGCCCCCGGTGGTGGAGGAGACCGTGGACCTCCCGGCCCTGTTGGACCTCCTGGTCTGACCGGACCCTCTGGAGAGCCCGGGAGAGAGGTCGGTCCCACCCTGTACACGATATCTTACAGTTCAGAATCAAATAAGACCCTTCTATATTGTTACCTGTTGATTGCATTTCACTCACCCGATCAGAAAAGAGTGTTGTTAGGTTTTGAGTCATACATACCTTTTATATGAATAGAGTCACACCAATAAAGTCAAACTAACCTTTATTTTGAAGCTTCTTTAATCCAAAAGTTTAAATTATAGACAAGGTGCATTGTACACGTATACAAAAGTCACCTACAATCACAACAGATATACTGAACAGCATTACTATGCAGTGTGGTGCACCTGACCTTAAGGGCATTCCCTATAGGATCGGCAGCTTGACTTGTTCCATTACAATCATTTTGCCATGTAACTGCTTAGGACATGTTTAACATAAGGTGTTCATTCCCATCAGGGCAATGCTGGATCTGATGGTCCTCCCGGTAGAGATGGAGCCACTGGAATCAAGGTGAGAGCGAATTCAACAGTCCAATTTAAATGGACGTGATCTGTATGCATTAAGACTCCCTACCATCGACCCAAGACTGTAGACAAAGAAGTTCCACATAGGGATTGTTTCAGTTTCAAATTAGTTATATTTCCTCGTGTTTAACATCACGTAAATGGATTGTAGATTTCTAAAAAAAATCTGTTTATTCTAATATTAGTGCCCTCAATTGTAACGAATTATAGCTTCTCAATTCTTCTCAGTTCTCAGCCCATAGGCTTAATTTTTTACCAACACTTTAGGTTAGAAACTTGCTCTACTGAGCTTTCTGGTGTGAGACACCACTTACCTCATACCAACTAAACCAAGATCAAAGTGTTTTTCACAGCACTTGACATCTGAAGAAAAAAACAGTGTGTGAAGTGTTGCTGCTACCACCTGAAGCGTTTGATGCTTAGGAGCCATTAAGCCACTGTGCTGGTCTCTCTCTTCATAGGGTGACCGTGGTGACACAGGCCCTGCTGGCGCTTCTGGTGCCCCGGGTGCCACTGGAGCTCCGGGCCCTGTTGGACCGACCGGCAAGCAGGGAGACAGAGGAGAGGCGGTGAGTACACACGCACACACACACACCACACACACACACACACACACACACACACACCTATATACGCACCTGCACACTATCACAGTCATATACTCATAGGTACTCACAATCACACACACACACACACACACACACACACACACACACACACACACACACACACACACACACACACATGCTAATCTCCTGAGGAACTAGCCCGAGCGGTGAGAACCGTGGGGTTAAGCAGGGTGACAGAGGAGAGGCTATGAGTGTACACATACACACATCTACACGCACTGTCACATAGGCTCACACACACTCGAACACACACACTTAAGCATCTTCTAACAAACTATCCAATTAGTTTGTTGTGATGTGTTGGGTGAGCAAGTCTGACGCCAATTGTCTGCTATGGTATCACCCAGACTGATAGTTGCATGTGATAGTTGTCTATCCGTTTATTATGTGTGCCTAATTGCCGATTTGTAAAGTGCTTTGAGTCCTGAGAAAAGCGCTAAAAACAAAATCCTTTCAACTATTCTTATTATTATGATAGCCCTTCTAATAGCAGGGTTATGGAGGTAGGGTCACCACCCTTCCATCTTCTACAGCGGAAACTAAAGTACAGGGAGCTGGTGGGGAAAGAGGGCCAAGCAACGTGTAATATCTCACTAGAATGGGTGTTATGCTGTGACGTTGGTTCTTAATATAATATTAATATATTACAGTCATTCTCCTGTGAAGACTGCCACGTTTACATTTTGACTTTCATTTTTTTCCAGGGGGCTCAAGGACCCACTGGACCTGCAGGACCTGCCGGAGCCAGGGGAATGGCTGTGAGTGTCTCTCTGACACATAGACATGCACAGACACACTACACACACTACACACAGGCACTACACACATTCACCTACACACTAGCCTGCAAACACACACACACACACATACATCCGTGCACAAAATCCTAAACACACACACCCGTGCACACAATCCAGAAACACACACACACACACCCATATGCACATTCACACTCGCAATCCTACATAAACACACCCATGCACACACACACTACACACAAACACACTTACACACAAGCCTTCACCTACTCTCTTGTACAAAAGCTTAGACATATACACACACAAACCTGTGCCGACTCACCCTGAAGAGATTAAACAGAATGATGTCACATTGCAGAAACACACACAGAGGAACTCAAAACCATCTTTTCATTGACAACACACTTAAGATCGTATTACTGTTTAGTCTATAATAAAAGAGATATGTATGAATATATAAATACAGAGAAACTCACACGATTGGGCTTTTCTCTCAGGGACCTCAAGGACCTCGTGGAGACAAGGGTGAGGCCGGCGAGTCTGGAGAGAGGGGACAGAAGGGACACAGAGGTTTCACCGGTCTACAGGGTCTGCCCGGACCTCCGGTAAGTGATATCATTCATATTCAATAATTTAATATGATAGATATAATGTACCCTAACCCTGTACTGCAAGCGAATGAAGGTGCTCTGCTGATTAACAAAGAAACATACTACGTCAACAATATTATAAATGAGATCATATCTAAGAGTAGAAATATATAAATATCAAACAAACAGTGGTAATTAACATCCACAACCAACCCCCTTTGTACATCCCCTGGCTGTAAACTAGATAAAAATAGAACACAACACATCAAGTATCAGAATTGCACCAAAGCAATAATGAGTTATACATTGCATTTGATTAGAATGTATAGGGTGAATTGTTACTTAATTCCCCTGATTATATATACATTCGTTTAATTAAAGAAATTGGGAGTGGTGAGTTTTGAACTTATTTCTCCTGACAGGGTCAAGCTGGAGACCAGGGTGCCACTGGACCTGCAGGACCCAGCGGTGCCAGAGTGAGTACAGTTCACGTCTATCACATAGCGCACGTTACCTCATCTGACGGCATTATGTCTCGACTGTTTGATATTATAAAGTGTTCGTTTTAAACAGCGCTGCTGCCAAATGCATTAGAACAGATCTTACACTGATGACACATAGACTTTAACAGGGAAAGAGTCACCAACGGTTTCCTGAGGAAAAAGGCTTCCCTTTAATAAATAAAAGGTTCATGCAAAGGCAATGAGGCAATAATAGTACAGGGAACAAAGAGTGGCAGCATAAATACACAGGGGAAAAGCAGGTGAAAACAGTGACAGTGAGGAGGACAGGTGACAAAAAGAACCTTTTAACTCATGGGGAAATTTCCATGCTGGTAATATTACTTTTAAATGTAAAAATTATACATTTATTTTTTGTTGTGTTTTGAATGGTATTGTTCTTGTTCTTTGTATTCCACAAAGGATCATAATCAGGTTAAGATTGAACCATTGTAAGTTCAAAGTTCAAAGTGTTTTATTTGTCAAGTGCACAGTATAATACAGGATCTTTCTGAGCAAAGAAACTTTAATGACATGGCAGGCAGCAACTACGTAGAACAGAGCCAAAATATCCCTAAGTATTTAATGATTGATTATAACTCCCCTTCTCATTCTCTCTGTGTC
Source organism: Galaxias rostratus (assembly GCA_036024795.1). Classification (NCBI taxonomy): domain Eukaryota; kingdom Metazoa; phylum Chordata; class Actinopteri; order Galaxiiformes; family Galaxiidae; genus Galaxias; species Galaxias rostratus. The sequence continues at coordinate 5,803 of JAVQJS010010027.1, read as the reverse complement.
TTTCTCTGTCTCTGTGATTTTTTTCTTCCCATCTCCTCTCTCTCTCTATCTGTGTGTCTCTATGTGTAGGGGCCCCCTGGCCCTGTTGGCCCTAGTGGTAAGGACGGTTCCAACGGTATGCCCGGCCCCATTGGGCCCCCTGGCCCTCGAGGTCGCTCTGGAGAGTCTGGTCCTGCTGTAAGTGCTTCTGCTTTGCGCTGGGCACACACACAGCATTTCACTTGCACAGATTTGGAGTTTTATTTATTTGTTTCATAGAAATATTATATTTGGTCTCTCTATAACTCTCTAAGACCTAATATTACAGAATTCTACAGGAATTACCTTTTCTGCAAGACTTTTTATATACTGATTTAATGTAACTTAATGTAACTGTGTACAGTACGTCACACAACACATTAATTAATATACAGGATTTGGTGTGATTCTGACGGCCATTGACAATGCAGTGTTTAACCTGAGGACACCCGCCCTCCATGTTCCAGGGTCCAGCTGGTAACACCGGACCACCCGGCCCTCCTGGCCCCCCCGGCCCTGGTATCGACATGTCGGCCTTCGCCGGCCTGTCCCAGACGGAGAAGTCTCCGGACCCCCTGAGGTACATGAGGGCCGACCAGGCCTCCGGAAACCTCAGGACGCACGACGCCGAGGTGGACGCCACCCTCAAGTCCCTCAACAACCAGATCGAGAACATCCGCAGTCCCGAGGGCTCCAGGAAGAACCCGGCGCGCACCTGCAGGGACCTGAAGCTCTGCCACCCCGACTGGAAGAGCGGTGAGTGACAGCGGAGCTGATTGGTTTCAACGAGGGAGGATGCGCAGAGGGTGACACGGGAAATGCGGGGTTTATATTTGGAGTCTTGAGACTGTTTTTGTTTGCTTGTTTTTTGGTGTCTCAGATTGATCAATACACAGCTGGAAAGTGGTTTTAAAAATGTGAGACACCGTTTGGTTGTTTTCATTTAACAGTATGCCAAGAGACTGCTTAAGTGAGCGAGAGAAACACCAGTATAAGTGATTAAGTACACTAGGGCACAACTGTGGCTGTAAAAATAATGATACCTGATCTGTCACTATCCATCTGTAGGTGACTACTGGATTGACCCCAACCAGGGCTGCACCATCGACGCCATTAAGGTCTACTGTAACATGGAGACGGGAGAGTCCTGCGTCACGCCCAAACCCAACAACATCCCACGCAAGAACTGGTGGTCCAGCAAGAGCAAGGAGCGCAAACACGTCTGGTTCGGAGAGACCATGAACGGAGGATTCCACGTGAGTCTCAAATGATGCGACAATGAGACAGGAACCACAATGTTGTCACAGTAACCGGATCTCGGGGATCACACTGATTCTCTCTAAAGTTTGAAAACGTTGACGTGGGATCATTAAGGGATCATTAAATTACATTACATTTGATCAAGATGTTTTTAGGACAACATTATGTTCGCACACTCCCTCAATTGTGTAGAAAGGCTAGATAAAATCCTCATAACATAGTTTTATTAGAATACATTCCAAATAAAGCATTATATCTTTAATGTGATTGAACGTTTACTTTTTAACTGACAAGTGCTCTGCGCTCACTGTCGCCCCCTGCAGTTCAGCTACGGCGACGACAGCCTGGCGCCCAACACGGCCGCCATCCAGATGACATTCCTGAGGTTGCTCTCCACCGAGGCCAGCCAGAACCTCACCTACCACTGCAAGAACAGCGTGGCTTACATGGACGCCTCGACGGGCAACCTGAAGAAGGCCGTCCTGATCCAGGGCTCCAACGACGTGGAGATCAGAGCCGAGGGCAACAGCCGCTTCACCTACGCCGTGCTGGAGGACGGCTGCACGGTGAGTGCCACAAACGCCGCCCATTGAAGACGCGCTAGGAGCTCAATGGGTTTTATTGATGTGAAATCAGTGAATGGATTCATTGTTTATCTCAAACACGGAGATAATGCGGGTGAAATTAGAGCAACAGCAGTTCAGACGTGCACAAAATACCAAAATAGAAATATATGCATGCATTATATTTCTCTTATTCTCTCACACATAGAGGCAATTCGAAAGGGGGAAAATGAACAAAACTAATCTATTCAACGTGTTTTCGCTTTTCCTAAATACTTTTTTCATCTCACCGTCTAAATCTCGTTAACTATTTGACACCAAGAGTGTCAAGACACTTTGAGACACTCACAAACCCGCAAACTGTCTTTTATCCAAAATGTCGAGGAGAAGAGGTCTGAATTTGTCTAACAAGTCTTTTTATATCTTGTTCCACAGAAACACACAGGTCAATGGGGCAAGACAGTCATCGAGTACCGGTCACAGAAGACCTCTCGTTTGCCCATTGTGGACATTGCCCCCATGGACATCGGTGGAGCAGACCAGGAGTTCGGAGTTGAAGTAGGCGCCGTCTGCTTCCTGTAAAGGAAGGAAGGATGGATATCGAGGAAGAAATTAAGAAGAAAGTAGAAGAGGAAAAAATTATGACAAATGAACACACTCCAAAGTAAAAAAAAAACGAAAAAAAACAAAAAAAAAAGAAGGAAGGAAGAGAAATAAAGAGAAAAGAAAGATTGAGACACTTTTTTTTAAATGGGACTTTATTTCTTAGGTAAAAAAAGGTGCTTTTCCAAGTCTAACATACTCCGAGGATAACTGCACTGAATGGCATCAGCAGCTGTCATCTGTGATTCATCTTGCATCGCCCCACCCCCACCCCCCATCTCTGCCCAGTCCCCCATTCTCCATTCTCCCACTCTCCACCTCAACCCCGCCCTGGACAGACCTCCCCGATAACAAGAAGGAGAAGGCGAACGAGGGAACATGCCAGGGAAGGAAAGAAAGAGACGCATTGACGTTATTTATTTATTGTTTAGGTATGGGTTCCAAGTGTTAAAGGCTGTGTGTCCCACCTGGTTTACATGGCAAACCCCTTTACCCAATTGTCTGCCTCCTCTCAAAACCTCTTTAACCCATTCCCCCTCCCTTATCTCTCTCTCTGTTCCATGTCCACTCAATCAAACATATCGCTTATCAAAACCAAAAATCTAGCTTTTTTTGTAAGTGCAGGTGTTTCTATCTCCACCGCCACAGTGTGTATCAGAAAGTTACTGTGTATTATAATAAAGTAAATGGTGCTATTGTTTTAAAAATGTCTGTATTTTTTAACAGCCAGATACTGATATATAATTGACATGCATGTATGTGTATATATATGTATGTGTGTGTGCATACATATATATATATATATACTAGTTTTCACAGAAAGAGCATTTTACGCTGGGATTTTGTATTTCAGTGGTGAATGGCTCCGCCCAGTGCCTTTGACCCTCTCCCATCCTCCATTTTAGCCACGCCCCCATAATTCTTTTTTTTATCATAACATTACCTTTTGTTTGTTCATGAGAAATCTCATTTGGATGTGAGCAATTGATTAGACTATTCCCTTAATTCCAGTTTTGTTTTATTTTTTTTCTTTTATTTTTTTTTAAAGCTACCTCGCTCAACCAAAATGCAAAGTATGGCCTTTGACTCCTTGTGTATGAGTGCGTGTGGCAAATGTTGCTGCGAGAACAGACCTATCCGTCACTGTCCCCAGCCTCTGCATTGCCTTTGACCCAAACCCCTTCTCACCCCCCACCCCCACCCTCCCCTAGCTGTCCCCTCACACAGGACAAAACTCTCTGTCTTGGTACAAGGACACATACACACACACACAGGCAACTGTAGTGACCTACTGCATGGCAGAGCACCTTAGATGGACTTTGTCTTTGGTAGACACTATAAGTACATTTTACTTGACAATCCATCACTTATCAGATAGCCAGGGCAGAGGGTGAATTCATGTGTGAGGGTGTATATATATATATTTTTATTATTAATAATAATATTATTATTGATAATAATAGCATTATTATGATGATGATGACGATGATGATCATGATTTTGTTTTTGTTACGGTTTTGATTAATGTAAATTGGAAATAAAAGACAAAAACAAGTAAAAGACTGAAGTTTTTAGTTATTTATCCCTCATTTTTTATTTATTTCGGATCAGACAAATCTGGAACAAACATTTTTTTTTCTCGCTGTCGCTGTCACTATTGATTTCACTCTTCCTGATAGAATTAATTTAACTGCCAAAAAAAAAAAAAAAGATGAAGAAAAACAATCCATACGTAATCTTGTTCCTCCGCCCCTTGCTGTGGCCTAATGTTTTTCCTCATGAGGGATGAAGAGAACAACACATCAGAGAGCTATAGTGGAGAAATGGACGATAACAGGGGACATTCATTTTTTGGTTTCTATGTCGGAGAGAAGAAAAGAACCTATCGTTTAACTTTTGTTTCGTGCATACAAAAAAAGTGACTTTGTGCATTGTTCATGTCCTTCTGTAAGTTACTTTTATTTTCTCAAATTGTTTTCTGGTGTGACCTCTTACCTTAGCAATAAAAGGTAGATGCATTCATATAAACAAAGCAGACCCACGCTTGTTTCATTTTTCATACATGTTTTTCTCTCTAAACAGAAATGTATAGGTCATGACGGTGTCAGTTTCATTCATTAACTTATGCACTTGTATGATCTAAGAAGACGTCATGAACATACCCACAGGAAATCAAGTAGATTACAAACATCAATAAAAACCTGTATGAAAACGAGCACATGCTCGGTTCCCATTCTCAACATGCTACAGTATGACTCTTTAATTCATGGATCTGTTGCACACATTACAAAGGTTAAGAAAATGACAACAGCATCTACAATGTGTTACAGAGAGGACATTGGGTATGTTACTACAGTAACAATGCTTCAAAAGATAAAGATTTGGGTTACAGTTGTTACTTAACCTTTGGACTTTTGTTCAGCATACTTCTTAAGGTGAATTCTTGTCCTATCAGCAGTGTGGTGAGCTATGGTTAATCTTGAGTCAGGCCAGTGCTGTTTAGTATAGTAAATTAAGTTTGGCTTTAACATGTGAACATCCTCCCGCAAGACCACCCCCATGCACATCCACAGTGGGGGCTGCCATGGGCCCCCCATTAAAGAAACTATTGATGTCGTTTATTCCTGCAGTGTCTATCAACAGTCTATCAAGTTGGAGCTTCGTTGTTTTTTTTAACCTGACCCTCACATTACCGCATGATGTTGGTCTCTTCATCAGGACAAACAAAACACATTCAAATACAACACTACAAACCTAGACAAATCACTTTTAACATTCTACGTTACATTGAACTATCTATCCCCCTGATCTTTGAACTAAGGGTGAACACGGAGATGATTCACATGAAATATTCCTAAATGTTACCAATCAGATCCCTAATCTGTCACTAGATTTACGTTGTTCATGAAACGACAAATACATAACACCACAGTCTAAGTTGCACAAATGCAACACTAATCATATTACAATACGTATACATTTAAATGTCTGGCTGGATGTAATGGTCAAATCTGTTGTCAGGGAAACAAACTGTATCCTCATCCAGCGTGAAGATGGATCAGAGCCTCCATTTGAAGGGGCCCATGCCTATTTATATTTCATTAGAGTCCAAAATGGACTGTGGAACAGATGCATTACTGCAATGCAATGCAACAAGGTGTTAGCGTCAACATACCATCACAGTCATTGCCACAGGTAATCTGATTATAATATTCAATTTGTTTGGGAATGGCCATTTTATTTCACATTAAAGGTAGATGGTAATCTGCATATTGGAGGCCTCCATAGCCCAAAATATATGTATTTTCTTCCAATCATTCTGATATCTGATTTGGCTGTCACATTTAACATGACACCAT
>JAVQJS010010009.1:0-10131 GCA_036024795.1 Galaxias rostratus | reverse complement strand
TTTTATGTCCATAACATCCATATTTCTGTAAAGCTGCTTTGTGACAAATTGTTTTTGTAAAAAGCGCTATATAAATAAAATTGAATTGAATTGAATAGACTTCGAGTTGGTCAATATGCGCATACAGATCGGATCTGGTGTTTAGTCCCATTTGGACCAACTGTATGGGCACAGCATTACTATTAATAGATAATAGTTCCGGTGTTCCAACCATGCAGCCAAAAAAACTTAGAGCAGCTTTTGTTTTTAGCTACTTGATGGTACCAAAGCTGCTTTTTTTAATTATGTTGACACTTTATCTGGGGGAAAAGGTTGTGTAAAATGCAGGACTTTGAATGAGAGGTCCTTGTATTTTACAACGATATACTTAGTAATAGACTAACTAGATGTTGAAATTGATCTGCAATGAGTCCTGTATGGGTACACCCTGGCATTTGATGTTAAATGGTCCAGTCATGAAATTAAAAACAGGAGAACAAAGTTCAAAGGAGTATGAAGGGAAGGGTAGAGACAGACCAGAAAACAGGGACTATCTGTTACAAGTGTATCTCTTTCTACAAATTTCCTCTCCTTTTCTGTGAACAGGTGATACAGGTGAAAGACAGATGGACATGGACACTGTCTCAACCTTGGACTCAGTTCCAAAGAACCATCCCGTAATCTTTAAATATAGCAATCTTAGTTCCATATTTTCATGGACAATTCTCAAGTTTTTGCTCTCTCCATTCCACGGTCATGCCCCTCCATTTGTTCATTGGCCCTGATATTTATTTATCTTTCCTTCTCTTTGAGAATTTGTCCAACTTTTCTCCCTTCCAGCGTCTCGTTCCCATCCTCCATGAGAAACTATGTAGCGTTCATTAGCAATAGTTAAATATTTATATTTTGACTGTTAGCACACATCTGTGATAATGTGTGCAGGATAAGGAAGATGTAAGTCCCCTTAAAAATAGAGACTTGCATCACAGAATGTCTTTTTGTGAAATTTGTGAATGCCTGTTTTACAACTCCAGCTTTCTTTCTCAATACAATTTAACTTTCCAGTGTTACTTGAAGGTACTTCTCTTTCATCTTAAAACTCAAACATGCAACTTCAATTCTCTAAGGCAGGAAGCGATAGCATGAACATCGTATGTTACTGGACATAGTCAACTAGATACGGCCTACAGGACAGAAGAAGCAACCCAGACATATTAGGTGCTCGCATCAACAGCAACTTGTAATGGAGCTAGCCAGGGCTGTTGTCAGAATTATGGATCCAAGGGGAAAAAAACTACAGGGCACGTAACATAGATATAAGAATGTTTCAGGTTGAAATAAAAATACTGGGGGGAGGGGGGGTGGTGGTTTTCCCCTATTCACATCGACGGAGCTGAAGTGGAGAGAGTCTCCTGCTTCAAGTTCCTCAGTGAGGTCATAAATGATGACCTCGCCTGGTCCAAGCAATCTGTCGCAGCAGTGAAAATTGCCCAAAAACGCATATACTAGGAGACTCAAGAAGTTTGGCATGTCTGTCAAAACCCTCATTAACCTTTACAGGTACACCATTGAGAGCATCCTCACAGGTTGGATTACTGCCTGGTGCGGCAGCTGCTCCGCTGCTGACCGCAAAGCCCTCCAGAGGGTGGTGAAGACAGCGGAGCGCATCATTGGCTGCCACCTCCCCTCTGTGCAAGGTGTGTGTCTACCACACACGATGCCTTAGGAAAGCACATAAAATCATAAAAGACTGCAGCCACCAAGGCTATGGTCTGTTCTCGCTGCTGCCGTCTGGTAGACGCTACCGGAGCATCCGGGCACGGACGACCAGACTCACAAACAGTTTTCACCCCCAGGCCATCAGGCTTCTCAACCAGTAACATTAACCTCACGGATCACATTGATTACACGTTTGCTCACCTCCTATGTACGTTCAATGCATATCATGACATCACTTCCTATGCACATATTCATCAACACTCCTGCACTTTATATATTTAAAATATTTAGTACTCCAATTCTCACTGTCCATATCCCCCATATGTAAGTATGATGTTACTTTGAAAAATATCTATATTTCTGGTATGTATATTTTGGCTCTGTTCTACGTAGTTGCTGCCTGCCATGTCATAAGAATTTCTTTGCTCAGAATGTTCCTGTATTATACTGTGCACTTGACAAATAAAACACATTGAACTTTGAACTAAATGTACTAACTAAACTTCAGCTGCTCTTTGCGACAATAATGTAGATTCTAGCTTCTACCTTTATCATTTGCTTACAGGAGATTTTAGACAATTTTTGCATTTTCCATAAAACAATTTTTGCATTTTCCTACCCCACCATTAAGTAGTAAACTGCAAGAGCATTGTTTTGAAGAAATAACTAATAGAATATAATATAATGTGATAATGAAACTTACATTTACGAAAGTTTAGTTAGTTTAACTGAGAGTACTAAGTTAGAGATGGTAATACTATACTTTTTTTTTATTTTTGTATGCATGGCACCAATTGTAATATGAAGTTGCCATTGAAGTCACCATTGTATTAAGGATACAATGAAAGAACAATGATGGCAGGAAAATATTTCAGAGGTGGAGGTTAGTGAGACAGGAGGCAGCACATCATGAAGTTTGGTAGGCATATAGTATACACTGAAATGCTACAAAACAACCGTGTCCTACTTTTCCCAGTGTGGAAAGTGTTGTTCGCTGATATGGAGAACACAGAAAAAAAAACCAAAGCCTGAATCTTAATAATTGTGACTCAAGCACAAACGCACAACCCATTACATTGTATAGGAACCCAGGCTCGTTCTGAAGAAAGAAAAAGTTATAACCTATAGCCTATCTAGTAAGACGTTAAGCACTGGGGAGCAAAAAAATGTGAAATTTAATTTAATCTGCATGCATACTTTGATCAGATTAATGGTACTGAACAATAAAGTAATGGTAGGATGATCACACATCGGATATCGAAGCAGAGATGCACGTGGACTATAAAGTGATGACTTTTCAGGAACAAGGAATCACCTGGTCAAGAGACTGTCTGAAATATGTCAATAGGGAGATGAAGGAGGAGGACATAGACTGATGGAAAACAAATACTATATAATATGATTTCATCTGGAGCAACAGTAGTTTACATTAACTTCTTAGAAATATGTGCCACATTTTATTATTTTCGATATTTTGTCATGGAATTCTGATGTTGCTGATACAAGGCACTTTCCATATTTAAATAAAGTGTGTTTACATTAACATACATATATTGTATATTTTTGTATTTGTGTAGATGCAGTTTCATTCTGTTAGAACATCTAAACCAAAGGAAAAGACAAGTGATATGAAAACGAGATCTTATAAAGATAACTTTGTAAATCCTTTTATTCTCCTCAACAGCCCACTTAAATGCTCATAACTTTTAAACAAAGCATTTGATGTCTAATTTGATTAAATTTAAACATTCCTCACATAATTGTGAGAATGTCATATATCCCTTTCCTCAGTTTACACTGTTTTCCATCTTTTATGCAAAGTGACTTAAATGCTAAACCTTAGTTAAAAAATATATGTTGGCTGAAGAATATAGGCTATTTTGTAGAACTTTTTTTATGAAAGCTTCTTAATATAAAAATATAACATAAAATGATCATATAATTGCAAATAACTACTTACATTATTTAATATGGTACAGTTTAGATGTGTGATGTAATAACACACCACAAACGTTTTAGCATGTTGATTTCATGTTCTGATAAGGAATAGAACCTCTGCCCTCACCCCTGCCACCCCAAAGGTCAACTTGATTAGTGAGCAAGGTTCGGGCAAGCGCACAGGGGGATTGAGTGACCGCTCGATGACTAGTGAGCGAGTTAGTGACTAGAGTTAGAGACTAGTTCAGCAGTTGCGAGCAGTAGGGAGGGTTGAGAGAGCGCTTAAATGCGTTTTCCGTGCGCTCACAGATCAAAAACGGAAGAAGGTTTTCTGCTTGAGAATACCATTGCTCGTGAGTTTTGGAACTAAATAAAGGCATAGCTCTCTCTTATCGATAGAGAAGAGCGAAAATCCATCAAAGGCAAATGTCTCTTAACTTGACCTATTCAAATGCATTTTCAGGTGCCTGCTTAAATTTGACACACAAAACCTTTATTGCGATACTGCAGATATTAAATTCAACTCGTCAGACATCTCCCTAATGTTAATAGCACCAACAAATTATACACAATGATGAAGAGTGTTCTCAAGCCCAAAATGTTGAGTCCAAGTCGAGTATCAACTCTTGTAAGTCAAGTCTCAAGTCACCATGTGTCTGTCCTATACTTATTGCATCCTACATGTTATATTGTGCTGTTTTTATTGTATATTTATTGTACGGTACGATTGGATTTATCAAATAATATTAAACATTTATTGTTACCTGAGCAGACTGGGTTTAGCTAGATTTGAAGCTTGCACAATGTTATGTGTTAGCTTGTTCAAATTATCCTGCAATGGACGTGCATTTGCTACAAATTGCGTGGACAGACACAGACTCAGTAGAAAAAAAATCTACATCAAATAAAGACTTATGAAGGCATCTTGTATTAAATTAATTGCAAAAAACTAAAACAATCTATGCCTTAGGACAACAACTAATAGGCTGGCTTTCCTGTAGCACATACTTATGTGACTACCTCACAAGATGCAATACTGTTATCCTCAAGAATATTAGCCCCGTTTTTAGGCACCTAAAAACATTTATTTTGCTTCCATTGCAACAGCAAAATGTCAGATCGAATGCTACACACTCTTCTTGATAAGCATTGATCTCAAAAAGTATTTATATTTATTTTCATAGTTAAAATAAAATACAAACTATTAAACTAAACTAAAAGTTCAAATGCTAGCAAAAGTGGTTTCTCTACTAGGGTATGTTACATGTCGAAGCAACTCAGGGTGTACACATGAAATGGTTGAGTTGAGCTGCCTTATTTAAAGGCTTAACCAAATGTTTATTGTCTTCTGGTATATTATTAATACAATAGTAAAGATTAAACTAGAAAATGCATTTCCCTGAGAAAATGCAAATCTTATGTGTCCAGTGATTGGACTGCTCGCAAAATCTGCTGGAGCCGATCACACCCGACAAAGGGTAGGAGGCAGGGTACACCCTGGACCAGTCTATCACAGGGCTGACCCATAGGGGCAGAAAAAAACTTTGGCCAATTTAGAGTCACCAATTAACCTGCATGTTTTTGGACAGTGGGAGGAAACCTGAGTACCAGTAGGTAACACAGGAAGAACATGCAAACTGCACATAGAAATGCCCTTGTGTCAGGTAAGGATTGAACCCTTCATGCTCTGAGGTGACGGTGTTAAACATCAAACTAAGTCACCATGCTGCCTTGCGATTTCACTGATCGCAATTCCCAATATATAACATCTTGCCTGGGTGAAAATCGGTGCAGAACTTGAAATGTTGATAAGATGATTCATTGGTTACATAACAACAATATAAAACAACACATCGTACTGCTCTTGTTTTAATAGTGTAGATGGTAACATAAAAAGACATGTACATTGCGCCTGTTGTTTTTTCAAATTGCAAACCGTGTCCTATCTGATTGGGGCCGTGGGTTACTTCGGCTTTATTGTCTGTAAAGAAAAATTTGCCATCACGTCCTCTGTGGAGGAGGCAGAGTTTGATGATCATGCGGAGTCTCAGGAATTTCCTTGGCAGATCACTGAGGTAGTTGGGAATCTCCTCAGTGGCAAGGCGCCTGCTGTGGATGAGAATCGCACAGAGATGCTGAAACCTCTGGGCATTGCTGGGCTGTCTTGGCTGACACGCCTTTTTGATGTCGCGTGAAGGTCGGGGACAGTATCATTGGAATGGCAACCAAGGTGGTGGTTCCCATTGTGAAAGAGGGGGACCGGCGGGTGTGCTCCAAATTTTCGGGGTAGTACCGCCTTCCCGTGAAAACCTATGCCAGGGTACTGGAAAGAAGACTTCGACCAAACGTAAAATACGTTTTCAGTGGGTGTTGGAGTTCGTCAGGGATGCCCATTGTCACCAATAGTGATTTTCATGGACAGAATCTCAAGGCGTAGCTGGGGTGAGGAGTGTGTCCAGCTTGGGGACCCAAGGATTGCTTCACTGCTTTTTGCAGGTGATGTGGTTCTGAGGCTTCTTCAGAATGTGATCTTCAGCATGCAGCAATGGAGCGGTTTGTAGCCGATTATGAAGCGGTTAGGATGAGAGTCAGCACCTCCAAGTCCGAGGCCATGGTTCTCGGCCGGAAAACAGTGGAGTGCTCTCTCTGGGTTGGGGATGAGTTGATGCCTCAAGCGAGGGCGTTCAAGTATCTCGTGTTCTTGTTCACGAGTGAGGGTAAAATTTAGTGTGAGATTGACAGGCGGATTGATGCAGCATCAGCAGTAATGTGGGACCGTCGTGGTAAAGAAGGAGCTGAGCCGAGAGGCAAAACTCGCTATTTACCCGTCGGTCTACGTTCCAACCCTCAGCTATGGTCATGAGCTTTAGGTAGTGACCCAAAGAACACGTAAGCAAGTACAGGCAGCTGAAATATGTTTCCTCCATAGGGTGGCTGGGCTTAGCATTAGGGATAGGGTAAGGAGTTCGGCTATCCGGAGTAGTCCCTGCTCCTTTGCATCAAAAGAAGCCAGATGGGGTACAGGCATCTGACTTGGATGCATCCTGAGCATCTCCCTTCGGAGGTTTTCCGGGCATGTCCTTCTGGTAGGAAACCCCAGATAGACCCAGAACATGCTGGAGAAATTATATATCTCGTCTGGCCTGGGAACGCCTCAGGGGAAAGGGACGGCTGGAAAACCCTGTTGAGCCTCCTGCCACCGCGACCAAGCCCCAGATAAGTGGTGGATAATGGATGGATGGATGTGGTATACATATATAGCACATTGCACACGAAATGTATATTATTTTTGTTAGTTACTGGTGTCAATGAAATAAACTCTGCCAAGGAGGTAGTTCATTGAGGAGTAATGGTTAAAATTAGTAATTCCAGAAACATAATTTAAGAACGAAGTGCTGATGGGAAGGAAATATTGATCAAATTTGACAGGTTTTGGCACACTTGAGTGGTTGCTTTATCATGCGACCAAGACATTCGGAGGGGAAGTGCGCAAACTATTAAGCACGTGCACTCACACACAAGGTACAAAGATTTACAACTATCCACTACAATAGACACCTTCCTCAACAAACCCTTGCAAAGCAAAAACCCATAGCAATTTATCCCCAGCGTTACAAAATCAACTTGATAAAATTATTGACTAATAAAGCAGCTCAATAGAGACTTTTGACATGCAAGCAGTTAGCCATTTATTTTTCTGGGAACCAATCGTGCTTAGCTGTAGGGAACATATTGGACATACTGTTATTATTCTGACGGACATTGCAATAAAAATTGCGATATGCGGTATTGAGCAAACATTTTTGATAAGAATACATTGGTGTTGGGTCTTCAAAGTTAGTAGTGATATAAATATGTGAATGTTAACGGATTTAATAAAATATAAAGTTAAGTAAAAGCAAATCTGTACCAACTCAAAATTTGGTGTGACCACCCTTACCTTCAAAACATCATCCCCTGCTCAAAACCTATAGTAGTGTATTTTTTTTTTCAAAGAAAATATTTTCAATATTCACTGTAATGTATTTAAAACACGTGGAACTTTACCAAATGAGATAGGTTTACCGTCAAAACCTTTACCTGTATTATATTTTTAATTCAAGAATGAGAAATTAAAAGCTTTGAATTGATTTCAACAACTAAAACGTTTTTACTAAAATATTGTCTTAGAACAAGTAAACAGAAAGATTATCTAAAAAGCAGTCACCGTTAACTGAAATATAGTAATAAAACAAATCTTGAATATAAAATGAGCATTAAATGATCTACGGCCCGAAACACTGGCTGCTGGTGTGCGGTGTAAGGCTATGTGTCCGCTCTAATTTTCAATTACTCTTAGCAGAATGCATGGGAGCAAATTACAGTAGTGTTCAGCGCTGCAGACATGAGTTGACCATGTCTGCCTCACCGTGATTCCCTCTGATCAGTTGTCTATCTATTCCATCTGGTCAGTAGTTGTCAATATATAAACAAGACCTTTCATTCTTAGTTTTATTATTCACAACCACTAACAGAAAAACACTAGGAAATTACATTTCAAAATACACAGGATACTGCGTTGTGATATCCGTTATGCCATAATCCAAGATACGACCTTCGATTCAATGTTGATAACACAAGCACCTTGATAACAACCTGTAGGTTGAGGGAGGGGTGATTCCACCCATCATTGATGAACCCACAATCAGATATAAGAAGAGCCAGAAGGCAGACTTTAAGAAGGATAAATTGTTTAGGAAACAGTCTGCTTTCCTGCTTGGAATTGTCAGACCTTCTCAGAGAGCTTACGCTACCCTCGAGGGCATTAGAGGATAGTTTGGGAAACTAGAGGTGTGGTTATGCGCAGCTGGTAACGGAGGGGATGCACAATTACTTTTCATTATTTTCCGTTTCATCCAGCTCTTAAAATTCCATAAATCGGATCTTCCTTTGAGACAAAGCCTGGCAAAAAATGCTATTTCAGAGAGACACTGTTAGGTTTTATTAAAAACTAAAATTGTATATGCCAAGCGAGTCAACCTGGAGTTTTGAGAGGAGGAACTAGGAATTATATAACATTCTTGCAGGTCCCTATTTTTTGAAGTGCTGATATCCTACACGTTCCAGCACGGCCACATAATTAAAAAGTCCTTGAATTCCAAAGACATGATTTGCCAACTAATTTTAGAGTCTACCAGTATATAAAATAAAAGCATCATAACCAACAAAGGGGTGACAAAAACGAACACAAATAGATCAAATTAATGATAAAGCAAACAATAAAATTATATAGTATCTAAAACAAAAACATTTTTTATATTTCTGATGAAACTTTGAGTTCTCTTTTATTTGAACACACACACATACACACATCAACCAAGGCGCACATTGGTTTTGCATATTTAAGAGGAATAAAGTGGTATTCTTACCGGTCTTGCTATCCAGGACATATGTCTCTATAATGGCACTCTTCCTGCAAATGTCTTCCGCCATGGATGAACAGCTGACCTCCAGATGCTTCACCTAAGCAGCCATAGATACAAACACAAACCCACTTAAGCAACATTTCACAAAATGACACTGTCATATCTGCAAACTTACTTCTACCTGTCAGTTATAAGTTGTCAGTACAACTATGTTGCTTTTTAGACATACAGATGAAAAGATGGTTTTGTTGTACCAACTTTCACAAGTTAGAAAGTATATACCTTCTCCTCCAGCATCCATTTTTCCTGCTGTACTTCTGCTAGTCTCTGGAACAGCTCTCCAACCTCGTTGTCTGATAAGTCAGCAGGCCTTTGGGACTGGGGGCTGCCTGTAGTTGACTGGATATGTGCATTCAAAGGTTATCTAACAGATCTTTGTCACTAGCAGTGAAAAACCTTAAATCCAGGCAACCAATTTATTTGGAGTAAGTACATAATCAAAAGATATTGGGCAGAGAAATTCAACACTTGAACTAGAGGCCCTTAGGCAGGGTAAACAATTGATTCATCTTGTTTGCTTCCATAATGCAACTGCTTTTTGCAGCCATACGTAATCTAGTAAGATAGGCAAACTACACACAATATGCAAATAAATTGGTAACAATAACGCAGCAACAAAGTAGAAAATAAGTGGTAATAAGAGTGGGCTTTCCTATCCAAAAACAACATGTTTTAGTTCTATCTAGGCACCCTGATTACTGTAATTTGCAACTACAAACAAAAATATGTTTTACTTCTCTATATCTAGTTTCATCCTAAATACTGTAATTTGCAACCACGAACAAATTCTCAGTCCAATGGGTTAACTCAAGGCCGGTTAAAGACACATTTTAATATGTTGCAACGTGTGGAGTAAATCAAATGTTTATTTTTTTCATTTTTTTGGGGTGATTTATTTTCATCTACCATATTGTTAACATGTACAGTTGAGGTCATACACCCAAATACACCTAATCTCTTTAAATAAAGTGCAATACATGTGTATTCAATTTCATGTAGTTAGACTGTTACAGCATTTTGAAGAGGTATT
>JAVQJS010009974.1:0-10178 GCA_036024795.1 Galaxias rostratus | reverse complement strand
CGTAAAATAGTTGAACAGTAGTTTAACCGTTGAAACCCTAGTTCAATAGTTTACAGCTATTACTAAAATGTTTGTTTTGAATTATGATTTAATAGAAGTAACTGAATTAGCCAGTCATATGTCATCAGGAAGACTGTTCCAAAGTCTATGTGCACGGATTGCAAAAGCTCTGTCTCCTATCATTTTAATGTATAAATATGTCTTTAGACCGAAGTATACATTCTGGCTTGTAAGGAATCCAAATGTTTTTTGAATTATCTGGAGCTAAATCACGTAAGGCCTTATAAATAATCAGATTTACAATTTAACCCCCTAAAGAGAGTAAATGTAGCGCTTTCAAGGTGGGTTTAATGTGATCCCTTCTTTTTGTTCCTGTAAGAATTTGATCAGGTATATTTTGCACTTGTTGCCAACTAGATAAATATTTTTGTACTGAGATTGTTACAGTAAGTAGTCAAGAAGAAATAAATGCATCTTTAACTTTAGATCAGCAAACATGACACCTAGGTTTCTAGTAACTGGGTGAAAATTAGTGGACAGATAAACAATATGGTTCCGAATTAAATTGCTAGATTTAATAGGTTCAAATAAGATTATCTTAAATTTGACTTCAGGTAACTTCAGAAGGTTTTGTGACGTCCAGCATTTAATGTCTGTAAGACAATCCTTGAGGGTAGTCACAACAGCCTGCTTTAATTACTGGGATTTACGTTTATTTGAGTGTCATCAATATATAATTATTTGACCAAGAGGAACTATTTAAAGACTAAACAATAGTGGACCTAAAATGTAACCTTATGGCACACCACATTTAACTGGTGCAAATTAGGAAACACCTGCCCAATTCAAAAGCAAATTTACCATTTGAAATAAATAACTTTAACAAATGTAGGGCTTTGTCTGTAATTCCGACGCAATGTCGAAGGTAGTCAATTAGAATTGTTTGATCAATTGTGTCAAAAGCAGCACTTAAATCAAGGAGAAGAATTGGCCAGCATCAAGGTTCGTTTTTATCAAATAAATTAGCACTACCCCAGTACTGAGAGAGCTATTAATTGTATAAACATTGTTTTGGCAAATTGCAGATATTACTTTCTTCAGTAATCTGGTGGGAATCACTTATAGAGAACAAGTGGTGGATTGTATGTGAGGTATTGGAAGTAACAGGGTTGCAATATTAACAATTAACAATAACAATTAAAGGACTATTAGGACAAACTGAAATGGAGTCTATGATGACGACTTCAATTGATAGGTGGTGATGTTGTGAACTCAGTTAATTGGACTCTGGTTCAGTAGATGGATCAAACATAGTATACATCATTATCTGCTGTAATGTATTTATCAATTACAGTGATGTGTTTGTGTACTATTTTTATATTAACAATTTATTTTATTATTTTGCAGCGTATGTAATAGAGAAATGCCTTATCATAAATAAGACATAGCAAAAATTACGTCAAAATCCCGAATTGCATCTGATCTATTAATTTGCAAACAAGATACGTGGTAACTTTTGCACATCTTTTATAAGTGCATAAAATCAACAATTTCCTTCGATAAAAACAAACGTTTCATTGCTAAGCTTACAATGCAAAGTGAACCGGTATCCTCCCTGGGGTCAGATGCTTTTAGCTTATGTGCAGCTGCAGCTCCAGTGGATTTGACAGTGTTGGCCATAATAACCGAAATAACAGGCCCTGGACTCAGCAGATCAACGGAGCTCAACCTCCTTCAAAACAAACAGGAAAAAAAGCTTGAACTATGAAAAGAGCAGCTATTACCATAATAAGTGGGTAGACCCTAGTGCATTTGAATAATAATCATGTTGCCTTTTCAAAGATCAATCACTAGTTCAGCACCTGTTAAAGTTATATACTGCAGCATTGAAATACACATGCAGTAGAGGTTTTATGAAGCATTTGATTGCAATCTGGCATGCTTGTAGACAATCACAGGGATGGAAAGTTTAGGGTAATGTCCATTAGAGTTTTAATACAATGGCAAATGTTGAGCAAAGATACTGTATACCTTTTTACAATGATTTGACTTGGTTGGTATGTTGGCTTTCCACACCAACAGGTGTAACTCTTAAGGGAGTCTGTTAAATGTTTGCCTGTTTGGGATTAGAGTTTGAGCTAAGCAGACAATTTGTGTTTTACTAAATCCGATCAACGAAATCATGTGCTCTCAAAATCTCAAACATTTCTGTTTCTTTTTCTTCAGCTGTCCAGTTATTGGCAGCAGTTATCTCACCATAGGAGGAGAGCCGACAAAAACTGTCTGAATGTGTGCCAGGCCAGACAGATGCCTAAAGACGCAGCATGTTGATGCAATTCCCTAAGGCGTCGCTTGAATTTTATATTCTACATCAAAATCCTTGCAGTCAAATGTGTGCTCGGAAGCCAAGCTTTTGGGACCAATATCCTTCTCCCTTGTTGCATGAAGGCCTTCCTCAGGGCTAGTAAACAACATTGCTTGTTAGTGTAGCCATTGCTACTTTTCTGTCAGGGAAAGTTTAAACAAAACCTTGAACAACAACTCATACTTTTGCATTCTAAAGTCAGGGCTTACCAGAGTACATTTGTACCTTTTTCTTGTATTCTTACATACATACTATATTTTCTCAATGGAAAAGTTTTCTTTACTTTCAGTTATAAGTTTAGGCATTGTTTTGCACTCCTTTCATTTGTTGAAATATCTCGGGACTTTCAAAGCATGTGCTAGTTGTGAGCATTGTGACAAAATTAATTAGGATAGGAACAAGTTATAATGATATCATATTATGTAATTATTATACTATTATATAATTTACTGTTTCTTTCCTGCAAGTGCAATTAGAGTAACATGTTCACATGTCTTTTGGTAAAAGTCTAGCTTCAACATTATTACATGTTAGTTGTGTTCTGTTTCATTTTAAAAATAAATATATTAATTTCTTTATTCCTTTCAATCTGACAATTTTATGAACCAATGCTGCTAATTAAAAAATAAAAGAAAGGCAAGTGAAGTACAAAAATGTATGATTTTGATGAAAAATTTATTTCAGATTTTATAATAATAACAAGAGATTATATTTATAAAGCGCTTTTCAAAAGATAAGTTGAGCATTAAAGTTTGCAAAACAAGTTTTCCAGCTTCCATTCTTTCTTAATACATTTTTGTATCAACATGCTTTTTTGCTTGAACTGTGCGAAAGAAAGGTTTTAATTTTTTATTTATTTAAATTAAGTAATAAAGCATTCTAGATTTTTTGGCAAAAATTATATTTTGTAACTCGTCTTTCAATTACGCTACATACTGTTCTTTATTTCTTATTTTTATTTCTAATTTGATTCTGACAAGGAGCTACAAGGTCTTATCTATATTCATCCATTCATCGCTTCCAGTGTTGACTGTCATATTACTACTAGCCAAACAGCTTCAGGGTCCTTGAAAGATGTCCCAATAGTAAAAACACCTGGTACAAATACACCAAGCAAGTAAAAAATAAAGGTGATGGTCAATAATGCCCATAATAGAAAGACTGATGTGGTGGAGTGCATGAGAGAGGACAAGGTGCGTAGGGGGAAAAAGTTGTTCATTTCACTTGGTTTATTGGCAATTGTGTTCAAGTGTGTGTTCAGTACTTCAAACACACTTCTTGCGGATTCAGAGGGACACCGTTCAGTTGCTTATTAGCTACTATAAAAATGTTGAACACGAAGCAGGGGTTCTAGGTCCCGCAGAGATTTTCAGGCGGTTCATGGTTTGGATTTGGGCCAAAAATAGTTTTGCTATTAGCAAAATCATGAACAGTACAGGTTGATAAAGCCTTTTCAAGCCTAATTTTGGAAAAAGCAACAATTTACAGTTACAGTGTACAAATCTTTCTAAACTAGGAAACCTTGGATAATTTTCATGAAATTGTCTTTTCTCAGACCTCACTGTTATATCATGTAAAATTTCAAAGGCTTTTCCAAGTGTACAGTAACGGTAAAAAAGATGCCAATTGCCCTTTTACATTCAAATTAAACTTAAACTCAAATTAAAATCAAATTATTTATCATCATGCCAATACTATGCAACAAGTTAATAGCTGATGGATTACTGACACAATTCATCAAGATTAACCACTGTCATCTGAAATATTATTTACCTTGTTAATTTGTCATTTATTGTATTTAATAAATTTTTGATGTCCATGGATTTTTACCAAACCCTTAATGCATAGGGTACATTAACATGACATCACCTTGCTTTCAGCTGCCTTGTAAATTATATTACAGCCTTACTCTTTTTTCCCATTGGCACAGGGAAACACAACTTGAGTGGTGATGAACATAAATTATGAATATGGATTAGGCTTGCCTAACACAAAAATCAATTAATACAGGCAAGAGGAACTTGAGATAACATATAATAGAATATCGAGGGAGATATGAAGTGATAAGCTGGATGGGGAGAAAGTGTGATGAAAATAGTGAGAGTCGAGTCCTTTTTTTCTCCTATGTTTTGTTTAGTCATGGAAATGTGCTAAGCACAGATAAGTCATTCCTATTGATGTACAATAACCATTTCATGCTCATGAAAAAAACGTTCAATGACTCTGCTTTAATATAAGTATGTAATTGGCTAAAGTATCTTTGATTGAAAACTGCTTTTTTATAATCTTGTGTGTTTTTTATGGTACTCAGAGAATGTGTTGAATCTCGGTCTTGGGCCCTCTCCTTTTCCCTCTATAGAAGTCACTGGGGTCAGTCACACATGGCCTATCCCATCACTGTTATGCGGACGATAATCAACTAATGATGTACTTTCCCCCTTTGACACTCAGGCAATGTAGGGCATTTTGTCATGCCTGGCTGATATTTAGTATGGCACCACCTGAAGCTTAATCCCCCAAATTGCACTTTTTTCTGACTTGGACCTTCTCTTGTGATAAGCACTCTTTGTTTGTCGTTTTGGATAAATGTAACCGCTAGATCAACATAAACTATAAGTTAATCGGAAACATGTGAAGATATTCTTGAGATTTACTAATTTGTCATTTTGCTGTGCTCTAGTTCCTTATGCACCCTGTATGCAGCATTATTACAATTATTAGGCGTCTGGAGTGGGCATTGACAAACTAGTGAAATACTGAACATTTCTTACCTTTACTGATACTGTACCTCCAGTAACACTCTGCCTCAATAATTGGCTTTACTAACTAATTTCAATTATTTTCACAAATGTTTCCATCCATTGACTGATATAAGATGCTATTCACTTACAAGGCCCTTTTCCTTTGATATGTTTAGGTACTGGGATGCCAGGTTGATTTGATAGTGAAACCTAGGCAATAGCTTTGGACTATTTTGGCCTCTGGGCTCCATTTGCTCTCAGAAACATTCACACTAAATCCAAGGGAAATATGTCAAATTACTGGGCACATGGAATAACAGGGCATGTTCGATGACTAAAGTCTAGCCAAATAATTACAAAGCTACCTAGCTCCAGAATTAATTGGCAATTAATGTGCTGGCAAGCTCATTACCATCAGAAAAACAAAGTTAAACGTGCTTTGGAAAATAAGCAGCTTAATGGTACATTCTTTATCAACCTGACTCCTGATCATAGTTGGGAATTTTAATACACAGATAATCATTCATTATTAGCCTTGAGGCACAAATTACATTTTTCAAAAAAGAATGATGATGCATTTAAAAACACATATACTGTTATTTCTGTTTGCATTCTTTTGATTAAACGTATTCCTGAGAGATTAAAACTATAAACATTTTTCACACTAATGATCACAATCCTTTTATTATAAAGGATGAAACAAGCAGTGTCAAGGCATGTCATTTGTGCATTATTTTTAACAAAATGTGCTGTTTATCTAAGAAATGTTTAGGTTGGTAAATATTGTACATTTGAGTACAATAATGCAGGCCTCAACATAAAAGAAACACTTATAGAAGCTTGACCAGACTATTAACTGACTTAAGCCAGTTTATTAAAACATTATCATTTGTAAAACGTTACTTGACTTTTAAAGCAAATTGTTGTTTTACAGAATTACTACCTTTAAATGAGTGAAATGAGGATAAGACAAAACTGATTTGCCTATTAGAACAAACTGAGCTTGCCCAAACATCAAGAAACTCTAAGAATGGTTGTAACTTCCTGATTCAGGCAGTAGCACCCACTTTGTTCACGCATTGTAGTTTATTAGCCAGGTTAAATGTGCTCAAACAAGATAGCCAACTGTTCGACAGAGAACTGTGATAATAACTTGTTTCAAGATATTTGATAAGGGTCAGTAAAGATAACCAAGAATGTGGCAAAGCCCTTGAGCGCTTTGGTGAGTGCTCAGAAGAAATCACTCTCCTATTAAAAACTCAAGTCTAATCTACATAGTGAGATTAATTGCATGACACAGACTGCCTTCCCTTTGAAGTGCTCTGTCATGTATAACAATCATAAAAATTGACAAATGGTGCCAGAGCTTTTTCTAATTAAATTGCCATGCTGGATCTCTGTACTTTTGTCACAACACAAAGGCAAAGAGGAGCAGTGAGCCATGCAAGGCAAACATGTCCCAAAAGACGTTGTTCCTTTATGTTATCTTTTGCATCCTTCACCATCACCTTGAAAAAGAATACACAAACAGATGCTCAGACTGCTGTTCTTCAGCGCGTTCTCTGTTTGTGGAGATGTGTGGTTAAGGATGCATATATAGAACAACCATGGCCAGTTCCCCAGCTCCCTGTCCCCCAGCCTATGGATACAATGAAATCAGTTGGAAAGATGCTCTCCTCCTTTTTCTTTCCCTGAAGAGTTTATCCGGTATTGTCATGGAGCAAAATTTGAAATCAATAAAGCAATTAGCCCATTCTGGCCTCCAACTCTCAAGGTAGGGTTTATCAGAGGTGACATTTTCTCGCCTGAACAGACCTTCTGCTTACAATACTCTGAGCTAAATTGATGGTAGATTCTGAGGAATAAAGCAACAACCAATTTGGGGCTTTCTTACTGCTGCGTTTGACAGCCTTGGAGTTGGAGCTCTGAAGAAGTAGTCTGGCAGAGAGGTCTCTGTGAACAATACATTTTGCTTCAATGTTTTCCAATACGGCCACTCACTGGAGACACATTACACACACTACATCTTTTCCATGAATATTTTGTGTATTTCTCTCAAGCAAAACAGTGACAGGGAAGCACCAATGTCAACCCGTTTTTTGGATCACTAAGCACTGATCCTCAAAAATAAAGACGGTTGTCCTCCTTGCAATGTTCAGTAGTACAATTACCTCAAGGTCAAAGAGCATACATTCTTGGATTATGACTTGACTGATCATTCATGCTCTACACTTTATGACTCTCGTCAGCACTTTGCATTTTCTATATACTTTTTCTTACAGACTTCATGAGCAAAAGGGCCAGCTAGCTATTTGGGGTTGTGGCATTGCCCGATTCAGTGCAACGGCATGAAATTCACATTATCTATTTTTATACAGAAAACAAACATAACAGTCCCACCAAGTTAACATTGTTTTGCTTGTTGCAGTTGCCTCACAACTACTTAGAGCAAGGTACTCTTCTTAGTATCCAGCAGTGATGAGAATTGCAGAAGGCACCCCCACAGTCTGGTGTGTGTGTGTATGTGTGTGTGTGTGTGTGTGTGTGTGTGTGTGTGTGTGTGTGTGTGGTGGGGGGACGTAGTCCCTCAGATGGCCTAACAGAGTGCATCCAGAGAGCTGGAGTTTCCTTGTCATTTCCCCTCTTGAGGTTTCTCTGGCTCACATCCAGAATGAGTGACGGCTGTCTCCGGGCAACGGGCCTTAGACGTCACAGACAAAGGACAGACCCCCCCTCCCTCCCCTTCCCCGTACCTGGTTGTACCCACTGTTTTTCCTTCGGTGTCTGTGGCTTCCTCTCAGCTCTCAGTGGCCTAGACTCATTAAGGTCCTCTACATGGGCTGCTCTTAATGAGGAGCCTTTTATAGGGCTCTCTCGTTGGGCCTCTGGGGGATAATCAGACTCCAGTAGGAAGTCGTCTGTCTTGATAGCCCGCCCCCTTTTCTCAGTGGTGGTCTGGGCAAGTCTGCCCCTCTTGACACACACACACACACACACACACACACACACACACACACACACACACACACACAAACACAGAGCAGAGAGTATCTCTCTGCTTAAACTCTCCTTCTCTTTGTCTTTCTCCTTCTCTTTCTCTTTCTCCTTCTACTTTCTTGCTGCATGGGTTTTCCCATTGTAACGTGATAAAAGTCAACTAGTTTCAATTGTGCCGGCCACCTATAGCTTTTATAATTGCACTTTATCCCCATCTGAACTTATTAATTTTTGCAGTATTTTTTGAAGTATGCAACATACCCGGACCCTTACAGCAGCTCCTCCTCCTCACCCTCCTGCCCAGGGTCTACCTCTCCCTGCCCAGCACCAGGGCCTCCCCAGCTGCTGCCCACCCCACTCTGTCTGGTGGCCGGAACTCTACTGGACACGTGTGGGGCAGCCGAGCAGTTCATCCACCCACACACACCTGCGCGCGTGTGCACACACACACACACACACACACACACACACACACACACACACACACACACACACACACACACACTCACACACAAACACACACACAGACACACACTCGCACACACAAACACACACACAGACACACACTCGCACACACACACACATAGACACACACACGCACACGCACACGCACACCCGTCCCACGTCTGTCAGGCAGCCAAGGACGTGAAGAGCAGAGGAGCCTCAAGAACTGGCCGCTCATTGGGTCGTGTTATACGTGGGCGGAGCCATCGTCACGGCACTGTGTATCGTAGATCCACTCTCTGAGGATGAGGACGGAGTGAGAGTGAATGGAAGAAGATGGAGAAGCGAACCTGAAGCAGTGATTTTCAGGTGACACGTCCATGGAGGACTTGCCGTACGCTTTCGCAGAGCTCTTTTGAAGGGCATAGTTCTCGTAGTTTGATTGAAGCCAGTGTAGTTTACTTGTAGAGTCTGTGGCTCATGGCCCGGTTACATGCAGGGCAGCAGTGTTTACTGGGGAGCCTAACTAGATGATGAAGATTCATTTTATGTGTTGCTTTTGGTGATTAAAAGAGTGTTCGTCAACGTCACGTCAGCCTGTGCGAGAACGAAGGTGAAAGCCTACCCCCGAACAGATGTTTACTCCAAGGGTCAGAGGTCATTCCATGTTTACATCAAGGGGTTTAGAGGGAACATGTTTGGAATTGGAAATGCTGCTGTAGGCAATTATGTTAATCAAATTACTGTTTTCTTCCTTTTTTTTTTTCTTCTCCTTGACCCCCCCCCCCCCCCTTCTCATTTCATCTTTTTGGGGGGAACGGCAACATCTTCAAAGGTAAAACCAAAATGATTTGAAACAACTGCTGCAGAGCATCATTGACCACATGTCATATGTCACTTCCTGCATTGTTCTTGTGTGTGTGTGTGTGTATGCTTGTCTGTGTATAGTTTAGTTTGTGTGTGTGTGTGTGTGTGTGTGTATGTGTTTGGGTTGGTGTGTGTGTGTGAATGGGGGGTATAGCCATTCCAGCTCCATCCTTCAGTTCTTCGAGGACAGCATTAGGGAGGAGCTCCTCCTCCTCCTAGCGGGTAGAGAGCTCCGTTTCCACCCCTGGAGCTCTCGGAAAGACCTGCGGTCTGCGATTAGGAATGAGATATGTAAATCTGCCAAGGGCCCCTGGAGAGACTCCGGGGAGCAAAGTAACTCAGCAGCTGCTTTGTGTAACCGTGTCTAAAGACATGCCTTTTAATTCTTGGCAAGAGATTTAAAGAGGAGAGGGATAGAGAGAGAGAGAGGGGGAGAGAGAGTGACAGAGGGAGAAAGAGAGAGAGACAGATAGAGAGAGAGAGAGAGAGAGAGAGAGAGAGAGAGAACGAAAGACAGAGAAGAAAGGACAGAGGGGGATTAATAGAAAGCCAGAGAGACTGAGAGGAGGGTGCATAGCTCGTGGGAAATGGAATGATGCTTCAGACCGAAACAAATTGCTTCTGGTATTACTTGGATCCTGTTTATCAAAGTGGGTGTCAAATCAAACAGCGTGCTGAGAAACAGTCCAGAAAGATATGTTCAACGTACCATCTCTCTCTCTCCCTCTCTCTCTCTCTCTCTCTCTCTCTCTCTGTCTTTCTCT
>JAVQJS010009968.1:0-12429 GCA_036024795.1 Galaxias rostratus | reverse complement strand
ACTTTATCAGATCAGACATGAAAAAGAAGATCTGTTCATTTAGTTTCTTTAAAATGACTTTGGCATACAATCTCAGAAATATTTTTCTACAAAATATATTTTTTAACTCATATATTTTTTAAATCATTAAAAAATATGATTAAAACATTTAGACTGTACGCCTTGCATACCCTTACCCCTTTCCTTTGAATTAGATGAAACCTCAGAACCAGAAAATAATATATGCATGATACATAGAATCATCGTTTCAAGATGGCACAGCATTTAGTTTAATGACTTGCCACTTTTTAAACAGTTCTTGTTCTTTTGTAATTTAATAAAAAGTTGAGAGAGCTTAAACAAAGTATAGGTTTCAGAAAAGATACTCGAACATGCATATATATGTCTACAGGGAGAGATTACCAAATATTTACGGTGTAAAAATAAAACAACATATGTGTTTATATTTAAATTTTAGTCCATTATATTGTGTGTTTCACAGTTTGTCACTGCTATTACTTTACAATTACAATTAGAAAAAAACTGAAAATAACATGCAACTTAATTAAAACGGAATATGTTGTCCAAGCTTTGAGAGGAAATTGTAAGCTCACACTTCAAGAACTTTGAACAAGAACTTGGATTAAAACAGGAAAAATCATAGTCTATGATATTTTTAAAGTTGTTTCTTTGCTTTATTTACTTTCTATTATGTTCGAGTGTAAGTGCTGTACAGTACTACTTAAAGCGATTTGTCAAGCAGCCACTGTTTGTACAAAAAAGGTGAAAGGTGCTATTTTCATAAATTCCCTGTTATCTAAAAATGTATTTAAAAGAAAAGCTCTTTGTTTATATTTTAATTTCCATATTCTGTATTAATATAATGTATTTAATAGAGCGTACCCCATACAATAATACACTTTTAAATAAGACAATTAAATTGTTAGTCACTACAACCTAGCCACACACAGGATAATGAATATCCCCTTCTTCTTCCTTACATACTCACAATTGTCCCTTTAAAAGTGTAAGAGCCCAAATAATATTAACATTGTCATTTACTTCTACAAAAATAGCAACATTCTTTTTTCCTTCCTCTTTTTAATCCATACGTTTATAGAAAATAGATATAAGATATCTGAGTGCAAAACATTGCCAAAATTTACATTTTTCTGAAATCTGAGAGATTTGCACAAAACCAAATTGCACAAAACCAACCACTTTGTTGGTTTATCAATATATCCTCCAGTGTAAATTCATGCTTTACGAACAACTAAATGTGACCAAGTGCAACTGGTTTCCTTCGATCCTGATAACAGCATCTTACTGTAAAGGTGGTGAATGTGTACTGCTGAGTTGTGCCTTTGTGCAAGCCAAATAAACCAAAACACTCATGCTTGTTGATATTATTACTTTCATCGTACCACTAAACACGAGACACAAAGTTTTGAAGGACCAATGCAATCATCGTGGCAGAAGGCTCCACAGCCCTTGCACATGATCATAGCCTTCAGCTTGCAGTAGCACTGCGAATGAACGTCTTCCAAGTTAGGGCCCTCCATAAACGACTGTACTGGGGAAGGCTCACCCTGGTCACTGTGGTCTAAAGAATGAATGGCAGGTATGGTGGTGACTGTCACTGAGAAAGACATGACACTCCCAGTAGCAGTGCAACCATTGCTGCCTCCTGATAGCGAGGCTGAGGACACTGTGGCAGCTAGGCTTTGGTTAAAAGCCTGAGGTACAGACATACTGATAGTGCCACCATAGCATGTCCCCAACCCAGCTTCCTGATTCCCGAGCGTTCTCTGGGGTTGAAAGGCA
Source organism: Galaxias rostratus (assembly GCA_036024795.1). Taxonomy (NCBI): domain Eukaryota; kingdom Metazoa; phylum Chordata; class Actinopteri; order Galaxiiformes; family Galaxiidae; genus Galaxias; species Galaxias rostratus. The sequence continues at coordinate 10,626 of JAVQJS010009968.1, read as the reverse complement.
AGTGGCTGCTGGGGATTTGGGTCCATTCCTATATGGGGGGACATATGATATGGCTCAGAATTTCCCTGCTTGATATTGTAGAGTTCAAGGTGCCTTCTATTTGACAGTGAGAAGGGATTGCTTTCTTTGGCTGTTAAAGAGGTGACATTGTTCTCCACACTAGCTGCTGCACTGTCCTCTTCATAGTCTATGGGCAGAGATTCAGATTTGACCTGGGAACACTGTTGGAAAGCCCCTGTCTCATCAGAGTTACTTGTCCAGTAAACCAGTGGTTCAATTTTAATCCCAGCCAGGGGGCAGGCCAGTTTTCCTTTGGATTCCTCTTCCTTGGCTACCTCCTCAACCTCCAAGTGTTCTCTCTTTAGGTGTACAGCCAAGGGATTTGTCAAGACTGTCTGCTGGGACCTCTTGCTTCTCTCCGAGCCTCGGCCATATGTGGACACATTCAGTAGGTAATGTCCAGTCATAGCTGGCCGGGCAATGCTTTTACGGCCCAGGTACCCAACCAGGAAACTGGGGTAATCCCTGTGTTCCTCAACCTGACCCAGTTGGTGGATTGAGTTGGAAGGCTGTGGATCAATAGATTTACAAGGCTGGCTTGGGTGGGCCTTCTGCATCAGAGCCTGGAGGATCTGCTCCTGAGTTCCTTTGTCAGGCATATCCCTTTGAACCCAAGTATGCAGCTCACCAGGTAGAACACAAGCCCTTCCAGGTAAGGTGGGCTTAGCCAATATCTGCTGAACACTTCCAATGGTTGTGCGTGATGTTTTTCCCTTGCCTCCAGAGTGTACCACTGTGACATCTACCTTGGCCAGCGGCTTAGGGAGGATTTGTTCCAGCGGGACCTCTTTTCCCTGGAGAAGTTGAGTGACCAGGGGGTTGTTTGCTGGAATGTAAGAGCAACCGGCCCTAGTGGAAAACTCTCCAACCATAGTGATCTGTTTCTTCAAACAACCCTCAGATGAGTATGCTGGTTTTGAACCTGTGATGAGATCACTCACAGTGTGGCCTATTTGATTTCTGTCAGTAAGAAGGTCTCTATTGACGTCGGGGGTTTGAGACTGCCTGAGCTCCTTCCGGACATTGGAAGATATGTCGGACGAAGAGCTAGAAGACATGCTGGCCCATGGCTGTATCAGTTTTAGGCTGGGCGTGGAGAGTGCTTGTGTCCGTTCCGCACTACCTCCCCCTGGCCCTGGGCCTGGAACTGCTCCCTTGGAAGATGATGTGATGGCTGCAGCTGCCGCTGCTCGTTCAGCCCGAGCACGGTTTGCCTTGGCCTTAATGTCAGCCAGAGTGCGAGCACCAGTGCGTCCTGGGCTGCGGAGTGGGACAGAAGCTGGTAGAGGGGTACTCGGGGAGACCGTGTTCGGCGAAACAGGAAGAACAGGAATGATTCGTGTCACTGGAATCTGGAGAAAAAAATGTTAGGAAGATTAACTAATGGATAGCAAACTGATTTTCAACAAGGTATTTCCAGGCTTAAAAACAATGTTAAAAGAAAAATCCTTGACAACTTCTCGTCTTACCTTAAGTGGAGGAACTCTTGGCTCTTCTGTTGCTGTGGTTGTGGAGGGGCTGTCAACAGATGGTGCTATTAGCGAGATGGAGGAGACAGAGGAGACTGGGGATACATGTGGCCTTTTCTCAGGGGTCAGCTCACCAACATTCTCTAGTTCACTAGAAGATTTTCTCTTCAACAGTCCTGGTTGAGAAAACCCAGCATCTTCACTTTCCTGACTGGGGTTGTTCACAATTGCAGGAAGGTCCTCCTCCATCGGAGAACTGGTTCGGAACTGTGGCGGAAGAGGTGAAGTATCCTGAGAGATTGAAATTCTCTCTCCTAACTGTTCTTTTTGCTCCTTTCGTGGGGAGGTGGATTCTGATAGTGCCCTTTCATTTCGCCTTTCCAAAGGTGCTGTCACCGTGGGTGTCGGTGCAGATAAAGCTTTGCTCAGCAGCCTCTTGTTCTCGACGTATAATGAGCGACGAGTCTTCATGTGTCCTGTCGAGGGGGCAGGCTCTTGGTGGATAGCATAAGCTATCTTTGTGAGTTCCTCCACTGAAAGGGATGATGACGAGGATGATGTCGATGTTGACCTTCTGTCTTTTGCATCCCTCTGCCTGCTGTCTTTGGTGACCTTAGCATCCTCGAGTGCTGAAGCGACAATTCTTGTTTGTAGAATGGGGGACTGGGGCTTGGTACTACCCTGATTCATATTAACCTCTGTGAGAATTTTTGATTCGCAATAGCTGAGGCCAGAACTATATGAAAAAAAGTGGAGAGGGAAAGGTAAAGAGAGTCAAACACCAAATATCTCCAAAACATGATAATTGAAGAAAAATAAGATAAACAAATGCAAATGAAATGAATAATTGGCAATTTATTTTTGGTTCAGTCTATATTACAAGGGATTAAGACAGAAACTACAATTCTCAAATCAGAATGGCTTACTTTTCCCCATAGTAATTCTCAAAAAAGGCTTCCTTCCATGGCTCCACCTTCTTCTCCTTTTCAATCTCCTGACGGATTCTTAGTTGCAACTCAGGAGTGAATTCACCTGGAGAGACATTGAGAAGATGAAAACAACCACGAAAACAGGTGCAGATATACTTAAGGTACACATTAGGCTTTGTAATTAACAAACTGCATGACCATTGGTCTACATGTTCCCCCTATTTTATATCAAGTGGCAAAGTACAGTAGATAGCAGTGATACTGACCCTCTGCCAGTCTCTCTTTCCAAGACTGTGCTGCTGATGTGAAAAACTCGTTGTTCAAGGCAGAGTTGGTGAGCTTCATAGCACCATCTACAGAGGCCTGGGAATAAGAGTCATCACTGTTAATGGTTGACATCATTGTAATCTTAACCACTAATAGCAGCAAAAGTAATATTATGCTTCCATCCTATTGCAAACAGCAAAATCAGACAGCTATTGTGACAAGTAGTTTGAATTCACCTGCTGGTCGACCTCCGGAAGGAGTTTGAATAGCCTCTGTTGGCATTCTTGGGGCAACAAAGAGAAGGTGTGTTTGTTGATGAGTGCCCGGAGGTTGGTGTTGACCAATATGGAATCAGGGGTCTCCACATCTATTTCACACTTAGTGCGCTTTAGTTGTCCTTCAACACAAAACAGAAGAAACTTACAGTAGACTCAAAGACAAGACTTACGTAATGGTATTTAAAAGGCATAGAAGCTTGAATGGAATTGTGGACTCACGTGCGCTGAGCCGACTGGACCGCTGGGACAATTGCCTGACATTTACGGCGGTAGACAGGTCTGTTTGGATAAAAAAAAGGGAGAAGAATGTTTAGTTCAGAGACCGTTTGGTTTGCTGTCTCTGTTTATATTACGCGGTTGTTACTTAAATAGTTATCATTCAAAAACTTTCAAATGTGTCGTAATGTTCAATCATATAGATCTTATTATAATGACTAAATTGTAAAATTATCAAAATGTAAATGCTTATTCTTGGCCACCTACCAGGCTTTGTGGCTATGGTGTCTGTCATGTCTTTGACAGCTTTCAGAAGTAATCTGGGGCTCGAGGTGGCTGGCATTCCTCCTCGTCTGCGCTGGTTTCTCTGCTGTTGCTGCTTCAGTGCCTTGGAGAAAAGAAAAAGCAAAGGAGAGGCAAGAAAACATTTGAATTAGTATTTCCATCAAAGTGCCATGTTACAATGCAACATAAATTAGTATCACAATATTGAGCATCAGTGTATGGCAATCCTTTTCGTTGGACAATCTTGTAAGCCTGGGGGAAACTGTTTGCAGACATACCCCAGAGCTATTTAGAAATATAGATGGTTACAGATGGAGTAGATTTACATTGTACACAATGTTTTTTTTACCTTGAAGCACAATCATCTCCTAATAAACAAAACAATTACCCCTACACACCTGAATTTTCAACACAAGTGCAGATGGAATGAGCTACAAACTGTGCAATCAGGTGAAATGCTATAACATTAAACAAGCAGGTAGCCAGTAGGAAAAGTCATGAAGTTGGATTACGAGCGCATTAAAATGAACAGCTGTACACACATTTTTCAGACACCCCACTGTGTTTGATATAACCTTGCTAATGATTAAAAAGTTCAAAACCTTTGAAACCATCCACCCATTGTTAATGCTATATTAATTAGTTTACCCTCTCGTATTGGACTCTGGTGCCTCTGGTAAACCTACCCATAAGACATTTGTTTGCATGTGATTACAATTGTAAAACAAATAGGAGAGGAAAAGTATTTTTTTTAATGTGGTATGAAAGTTGGAAAACTAAAGGACAAAGAATTTTGGAATTTGTTTTGTATAAGGACGGAAAGAGCCAGTCAACCCTATTATTTAATAAATCTGCAAGTATAGTTCAGTACCTGTTTCAGAGCTTTCTTGCTGTGTTTCTGTGATGGAGAGATAATCTTGGTGGGGACAGAGGGTGATGAGGATCGAGGTTGTGGAGATGAGGGTTGTGACTGCAGCTTTGACGGCACTGGGAAATAGAGCACATCGTAATAAACACACAGACATTCAATTTCCTGTGTTCCCTCTAGACTTTTTTTATATAACCTATGTATATATATATATGAAATACATATATACTTCAAGATTTTTCAAATATAAAAATCTAAATACTCAAGACAAATTTCTTTACACTCTATTTCCCTATCTGTCGCTGTGCTTGCCAGTCTCTTGTTCACTCACCATCATTTGATTCGTAATACTTATTTTCACTGCAATTTTAGAATCCACTGTTATGAAGCCGTGCATTCATGAAAATAATACAATTAACTTAGAATAAATAATGATTACGCAGTGCTCTGTGTTTGAATTGTTTCAAACTTTTTTTTTTATGCATAATGAGGAAGTGGTCACGGGTTTCCTGTTCAAACAGTCGCTTAAGATATTCAAGTGGCAATGAAATACAATAATAGCCAATGAAAGTTTGGGCCAGGAAAAGCCTAATGCTTTGAGAACCCAAATACTCACACACCAGTGTTGAGCTCTATCTCCAGAATAGAGTACTACTAATCGCCATAGTAAAGTCCTACTACTACTACTATTCACACCGCTAATCAAAAACGACGGACAAAGAGACAAACACAAAAGCAGAAACATACACAAACACAGTGTGTCTCTCTCTCTCTCTCTCTCTCTCTCTCTCTCTCTCTCTCTCTCTCTCTCTCACACACACACACACACACACACACACAGAGACATGCCTCACAGCCCTGAAGGAGTACAGAAAGTACAGGATGGAGGAGCAGAGGGATCACTAGTTGGAGGAGAGAACAAGATGGACCAAGAGGATGAATGGATGGATGGATGGATGGATAGATAGATGGATGAAATAAACAGAGGTATCAGCATGTGGAGATGGAGAGAAACTTTGGGAGAAAGAGGAGAACCTAGACGGGATTTTGAGATTTGGATTGTGAAGAGTATGAACATTATCGTTAGATTGAGGATGCAGACAGAGAGAGGTCTCTCTGGGAAAATTAAGGTTGATTGTGGATGAAGATAAGATACATTTAATTTAAAGTTGCAGTTTTTATTCAATCGCTAACAAACATTGGTCAGTACAGAAACTGCCTTTTTAAAACTCCTCAAACATAGTCTACATTCCAACCATTTATTTAAACTAAACAGCTCACCTCACCTCAACTCACCTCCACAACTCTTTCTCACCAACAAAAACTCATCATACATGTCACGAAATTAGCTAATTCATCCACAACGCTGGCAACAAGCTGAAGAACATTGCATAAACTATATTTTATCCAAATTTGAAAAAAAAAAATCAGATAAATCAATATTTTCTTACAGAATAAGATTTTTGCACTTTATTGAGTGTACTAAATTATAGTTTATTGCATTGTATATTGTAACAAGAATGAATCAGCAATGCAGCAATTTGCTTTATTTACATTTATGTTTTTATCTTTGTCACATATTCAGTCCCTCTCCTTTGTATATGGCCACATGTTTTCCTTAGCGCTCACCTTATGTCTTCTCGGGAGATGTACTTTTTAGAATGTCTGAACCAACCCCCGGCAGGTTTCAGGCCCTTATAAGAGACCACGACTTTTGGTCATCCTCTTTTTGCTCCTCTCCCTCTCCCTACCACTCTTCTCTTTCCACCGACCTGTCCTTTCTGATCCATTTTCCTGCCCCCAAAAATTCAGGTGCCATCTTCTTTTTTCTGCTTGCAATGAGCAATGAGGCCAAACAAAGGTCCCCTGGGTAGGATGGCAGCTGTAATCTGCACTCTGTGATTGGAATTATTATTATATATTTAATTTTATTGTTAATATTTTTGATGTTATTTTCTGTAGATTTCAATGTAGCTGCAGCAATAGTTGATTTTTATGTCTGGGTCAGTCTGTTTTGAACAAAGTGTGTTAGCATTTGAAAAACGTGCCTCAAGTATACTGTTTTGTAGTAGGTGTACTCTGACTGTGAAAGGAGTTTATGAATTTTGTTAACTGCTGTCACCGAATACATTTTATATGAAAGCGATGAAAAGTAATTCACAGTTTGCGCCGCATAGACTTCTGTTTTGCTGACTGTGTGAAAAGTTTTTTCAGTGTGACTTCAGTTTTGACCGATGCTTGTTAGCAGTTGAAAAAACCTGTAACAGAAAATCAGATAGAGGGGAAAAGAGCCAAAGGAAAATGATATTAATGTTATAATATGTACCAAAATATGAGTAAAAGACGAAGACAGATTAAAAGTCTACTACTGTAGGTACTGTAGAATTAGAATAGGTCCATGATGAACCATGTTCTATGGCAATATTGGCATCACAATGCAAGTCCTGTCTGCATCTGCAAACACTAGATTTTTTTCTTCTGATGATCAAGTAATTTTTTTACTTCTAATTTATTTAAGAGATGGGGAGATAAAGGCGTGCAAGAAAGGTGTCACATTGTATGTAGCACATTATGCTGAGGTACAAACATTCCCTGTAATGGCAAAATATGGCATGGACTAAGTAATCTTTAGATTCTCCAGTATGTACAACACATCCCAGTTCCATCACAGATCCATCCCAGATTCATAACAGATCCATCCCTGCATCCCCAGCAACCTTCCAGTATCCACCCCAAACTATCTCCCTCCTCTCCCACTAATAAAAGTCAGCCTGTGTCGTAACCCATTAGGGCTGATTTATTTGATCAGATTTGTATTATTTCCTCAGTCCAAACCCCATGGCACTCTCCTCCCACCAGTGATTAAAGGCAGTAAATCAGGGACAGGCCCTGCCTAGTGTTTACTCAGAGAGCCAGGCAGCTGCAAGTTGTTTGAGGCCCTTGTTTCTCCCTGTGTTTACCACCGTTCCCATGGCGACTGCACCACCGTCTCCCGCGCGTCTGGATCTTGGCCCCGGGCTGTTTTGGTTACATTTGAAAGTTTTTAGCTGCTGTGTCTAACTGGAGTTAGCGGTGACTTCAGCCAGCGAGGAGTGAACGCAGCACTGTTGGAAGAGAGTAGGTGAAAGAAAGAGAGAGGAGTAGAAGAGGGAGGGACATAGTTATGGGGGCAGGCAAGCTGGGGGTGGTGGGAGGGAGAGAAGCCAAGAGCATTACATCATTGCTGGAGCAAAGTCAGAATGGAAGGATATGAGTCAGTGGGCTTACTACCCCCCCCCCCTCTCTCTCTCTGTCTTTCTATTGCTGTCTTTGCCTCTTGCTCTCTCTGTGGCTGTTTCTCCCTTTCTCTTTCTCTATTGATGTTTCCCTCCCCCTTACTAGTGGTGTTTCTCTCACTTTCTCTCCCTAGACCTGTTTCTTTCTCTCTCTTTCAGTTTTGCTGTCTCTTTAGTGCTGTCTCTCTTCTCTTTTTCTCTCTCTTTCGCTCTCCTTTCTCTCTCTCTCTCTCTCTTTCAAATTGCTGATGGTCCATTGCTCCCTTGCTCCATGTCTTTCGCCCCTCTCCCTCGCTCTCTTCTTGGATGGCTGCCAGGCCCCTTGAGCTTAAGTCCCCAGTACTTTGGTTGGAGTTGAGACTCGAGGATGGAGATGGGAACGCTTCATGGTGTGTGCCGACCGTCAAACGTGTCGCCAGGCGTTAGTAAGACCAGGATGGAGCTGGGCTGTGAGTACTGGGATGGCTCCAGAAGAGAGATATGTTCTACTGGTACTAAGACCCCTTATCCCCTCCATATACAGCCTAGTCAGTGTAAAGGGAGAAAGTGGTGAGAAATACAATGCAATATGATTTGAGAGATAGCTTGTGAAGAAACATAGAGGGCAGGGCACGCAGTGATGTCATGGTAGAGCAGGGTTGAAGAGGAGGAGGGGGATAAGGGGGAGAGCATGGCTGCGAGCGAGGCACTCAGTAATGTGAGAGTGCAGGGTCAGGACTGTGGAGCGTCTACCTGCTCTCCCCCGGGGGCGTGCAGCCCAAGCTATTATCAATCCCCCCAGTCTGTCATTATTCACATACACAGACAGACACACACAAACACACACACCCACACCCACACCCCCACTAAAACTGAAACTGAAATGGACCTGGCATACAAATACAGGCCATCAACAAAGGACCAACTGGCGCACACTGGGTACCTACGCACAAACACGTGTGTTCACAGGCATATTAACTGTGATATGCGAAATCTGAATGTGAAAATGTGAAATCTGAAATGCGAACAACCCACGTTCACAATTACACCCTCAACTCTCCATTTCATGCACATGTTCAAACAGCAGTCCCTCTTGGATCCCTGGAGGCACAATGTACCCAGTCACACACTTTGCTGCAGTCACGCTTAAGAGCGGCCACTTTCCGACTTCGCAGATGAAATGTCACCGTGTATGAGCACGGCAGACAAACACCTCGAGTTTAACTCCAGGAGAAGTGCTGTCAGTTGAACGCCGTCTGTGGCTGCTCTGGCTGCAGCAGGTGAGGGCCGCTCACAGCAGGCTTAAAAAGGCCTTTTCTTCTCTGGAGACGAGAGTCAGGGGCCAGCGACCTGCCTTTCCTCTCTGTCCCCTGCACTTTAGAGTTTGCTCACTTCCTCCATTCTAGTGGCCACTGAGAGTAGCGCTATGCTGGAGCAACAGGTCTTGGTCTGTAGTACACAAGTGGAAAAATAAGAAAAATTTGGGGAAAAAAGCAATTTTTCAACTTTATAGACTAGAGTAGACCCCTGGTAATATCAATATACAAACAAACTACATCTACAATAAGTGTTTTATGCTTTACCGGATGACAGCTATGTAGCCTTTGTTAGCAAGGCTTTACTTTAATATCATAAAAGTTTCATCACACTCGTCTAAGAGCTTGTCAAGCGCAGGGATTTGCGCGGCCACATTGAATATGTGCATGATGTTAACCCATGGCTCTTTTCCATATGGAACTGTTTGCATTTGCGGCGTTGCTCCGGTGTCACACGTTGCTGAATGAGCATGATTGTGATGAATTGGAATTTTGGACAGAAATGACATACAGGCAGAATGGTAATGGTCCCGCTGTGTGTTTCTCTGGCTCTGTGTGTGCAGTCATCTAAATGTCTGGCGCGTAAATGCATACATTTAGCTCTGGGTAAATGCAGGTATTTGTTCAGGTGGGGGGTTCATTTGCCCAGCTTTACCCCCATCTGTCTGTCATTCCCCTGGAAGTGCCAGCTAAATCACAGCTGTGATGTGGTCAACTGATCACATTGACCTATTTAACCTAAACGCTGCTACATGGCTGTAATTGGTCAACGTCCATGGAAATGGATCCCCACCATTGAGTGAGGAGCAAAACTGATCCTGATGATAATGGTAATCACCATTTAATTCCTTAACTTGCTGGCCGAGGAAGTTCCTGTAACATTGTGGGAGTAGGGGGTGAACAAAGGCAGCTGTTAGCCGGTTTTTACAAACTGGGATTTGGTGGCAGTTGTGTAAATGATGTCACTCAGCCCCAGATGGAGTGGTCTGTATGTTTGGATGGTTGCAGCCCTTAGCCAGGGATCCTGTAGCAGAACCAGGCCTTGTGACCAGGGGGTTTGAGTATTGCCTGGGCCTAATCCCAGCGAGTGATTTATTGTCTCTGTGGCTTGGAGTGTGGACTGGCCTGTTTGTCCACACACTCAAGTGGTTTCTGAGGGAGATTTTCCCTGCGGGTTTTTTTGCCCTACCACAACGGCCTCTAAATGGGTATAACCTCATTGTCGTGGCTTCAGGGTAGAAAGTCTGTGGTTTGGTGAATATTTTACTTCTACTAAGTTTATTATTAGTTTATATTGTCGTGCTTGCTTTCTTGCATCATGTTTGTTTTGCAATTTTAATTTGGACTATTTGTCTTCAAAAGTTAGATTTGACAGAAGAGGAGGAGAGTTGAGGACAGAGGAACGTTTGAATGTGTCAGTTATGGGAAAGTGCCACATCTGCGTTAACAAATGGGGTGTGAAGTATGTGTACAGATTGGAAGAAGACGTGTAAGTGTCAGACGGAAAGGAAGAACATTCTACGTTTCTCTATCCATAGCTTATGTGTGCGTGTGTGCGTGTGTGTGTGTGTGTGTGTGTGTGTGTGTGTGTGTGTGTGTGTGTGTATTCCCATGTCCCTCTAGGCCTGTTCCTGGTTCTCTGTCTTCGTTGTTGCACCTTCGAAACAGACAGAGACAGCCACTG
>JAVQJS010009956.1:0-18144 GCA_036024795.1 Galaxias rostratus | reverse complement strand
AGTTGGGTACTTTCAATTGTAATAGCATTAGATTGAATAATTATGTATTTTACCACTTAAATCTTTCCATTGTGTGATGTGTTAATAACCCACACTTTTTTTTGTCAAAAAAATAAATATCTCACATACAAAAAGAAAGAAAATGGGAAATAGTTAACACGTCCATCATACACAGATCTGGAGACAGAAAGCAATTACGGCAAAACAATATTGATCTTGCAAACTGGAAAGTGTCCTATGAATGTACACTCCAAAGGTAAATCATCAATGTTAAATTGATTAACAACATTTTAATCTTTAATAACCACCTTATTGCATGTTATGGTCATATTTTGAGGTCTGCACTGTACTGTTGATTCAGTGCTATAGAAAACATTAAATACGTTTAGAGCCCCCTCACTTTGCTTTATAGTAATTAGCTGTAATGATTGACTTTTAAAGCCATTTAAAGCCCATTTTAGCAATAACATCTCATTCACAATACGCATCCTATTAGACTTCTAAGATACACGGTTGAATGACATCTGTTGACCTCTGTGTCAATGTGTGCCGATCAAGGCCAAGCATTATCAGTGTTGTTTTTTTTACACTGATGTCTGTTTAAATACTCAGTATTTGCTGCACAATTACTGCAGGTACCTTCTCTAACTGCTGAATATACAAAAAAATATTTGTGGTCTCACCTGGAGGAGTCACATCAGAAGTGTGCATCTAGAGCCCACAAATCCAATTTTGTCTATTCAGCTGTTTGAAAAGTTACCTTCAAATATTTGTGCAGCAAATACTCACTGCCTTGTTTGTTTTTGTATGTCCTCTTGATACACTGATGCAACGTGGAACAAATAATTTACTCCGGTGATGAAAATGACAACAGAGCACTTGTTGTGGACTTTGAACGTTGTTCAGCAATGCCCCCTTTTTATTGCATCGATCCAACGCAATCAAAGCTGTATAAATACAGTCTTTCTGTTACATTTATCGTCACCAAGCAAAGCTCTTGGGTGAGTTATTAGTTTTCAAAATTGTGTTTTCCACAATTAAATGATGGCATTCTTTCTCTTCTACTGAATTTGAAATAATCTAGGATGGACGCTATAAATGCAATTGAATCATTGAAAGTAACATTTAACTTATTTGTTCAATGTGGATACAGGTGTCACATCTTCTGCTCATCATGAAGGCTGTTAGTATAATCCTTGCTCTGGCCATAATTTCAGGTATCCAAACCTTTTAACTGTGGAAATGCTACATTAGACTAATCTGGTTGTTTTTCTATTAGTAGCTCATGTGATACTTTTGAGTGAAGTTAAACCTAACCTTATACCACACACTTTATCCCTCTCGCACGCATAGGCTGCCAAGCCCACATTCTACCACACGAAGACATAACCTGGGAAGTAACGGTTGACCAAATTAAGGAGCACATTGAAGAAGTTAACACCAAAGCTGAAGAAACATTGGCAAAACTCTCTAACTCCAAGCTCACCAGAGATTTAGAGTAAGTTCCATTCCAATGATTACACACTTAAGCTTCCTTTCAAATCTCAATGAGAAGCCCCCAAGTGTGCTCCTCCCTGCACCAAAGACTGGTAAATTGCAACGATAATAGGTCACAGACTATTTTTATTATAGTAAATAACAATTTACTATAACAACAGTAGTAAAACCAAAAAAATCACCACATACAAAGAAAAAACATATCATGTTTTATTCATTTTTACCAGAGCTCTAACAAAACACACCATTGCTGAACTGTACATGTATAAGGACGACCTGGAGACCAAACTTGCCCCTTACGCACATGAGGCTACTGAGCGTCTGGTCGAAGACCTACAGCTGCTTGCTAGCAAGCTGCATGCTCACCTAATAGAGGCCGGGTATCGTGCCCACGAGTACAGCCAGGAGTTCAAGAGCTTGGTAGCACAGAACACAGAAGACATCAAGAGCAAGGTCAATACCTACGGCCGCAAACTACATAAGCGACTGCACAAGGACCAACAGGAGATTGCAAGGTGAGTTGCAGGACCAGAAGATGTAATTGTCAGTTTGAGGTGTTTGACAGTGGTAAATATAGTATAGTATATTATTTAGTATATAGTAATATTGGTTGTCTGGAAAAATATCAATATATGTTCCATGTTTCCACATATGTACTTATGATAGTTTCAGTAACAGCCAACAATTGTTTTTCTATGTCTTGTGTATGTCTTGGTCTATTTGCATTTTCTGACACCTATGCATAGTCATTGACTCATTTATTGTAAAGACTTCAATTATACGTGTTTCCTTTGTTTTCTCAGGAGTCTGAATACGTTTATCATTAGAGTACGATTTGAACAACTGGTAAAATATTTCGCCAAATCATACAAAAGATTACCGTGCACTCACCATTCAAATTGTTTGCTTCCTGGATAGACATGTTACAACCTTTTTTGAGGAGCTTCAGGCCCGTACCCATGAAAACCTGGATTCAGTAAGGGAACGCATTGAGCCGTACTTAATAGAGGTGCATGAGCGTACTGAAGAGAAGATTTCCAACCTCAACCAGCTGCTAGTGACAAACACAGAAGAAATAATAGAAAAACTGAAGGCCACGGCAGAGAAAATTCATGAGAGTTTGGAGAAAACCACAGAAACCTTGTACACAAACCTGGGGGACAAGGTGGAGCATCTGCACAACTTGCTTGAGCCCTTTGCTGCGATTATTCGTGATAAAGTGAACTTCTTTAAACACCCAGGGTCTCAACACCACCAGCACTTCACACTAAACAGACAATAGGGTACCAAGGGCTTTCGATCAAAACAAGCTGAGTTCAGAGTTATGAACATTGTCTTTTCCTGATAATATGCTGTCAGACTCCAAAACCCAAACAACACACTAATTCCTCTTTTCATAGTCTATGAGGCAACTGAAAATGAACAAGTGTAATAAAACAGTTGCTGCTGAAATGTGTGAGTGGTTTCAGATTTTTTTTCTGCAATCGTAATAATAATAGGACACGGAAAAGCTTGACACACAACAAATTGCAAGATTGTTCAGAAAAGTACTTTTACTATGAAATGTTTATATTACAGTAAAAAGGTAGGTAGACCCACTGCATTTTCTTTAATACAATGTGCATTATGAAAAGAAAATTCTACTTTCATCCCCCTCCATATCTTTAAACAGTTGTGTATTAGTCATATAGTCTACATAGATTACAAAACAAAACATAATAGTAAACATGTACAGTCATCAATATTTACAAATATACAGCAATAACCTTTTCTTTGAATAAGAAATTGGACCTGCAGTCAATTATACACACAAGAATACTACTCTGGGAATGTTGGTAGCAGTCAACTAAAATACAATTCTTTTCTAAAATAAAGGAAAGAATTTGCAGTAAATCATGAGACAATGAAAACTTGAAGGCACACGTTCATAAACACTGTTGGTAACAAAACGTACAGAAAGATTTCATCTTCAAATAATGGAGGCACTATTATAGAATGTTACAAAGACAAAGGAATTACATTAATTTCAATATAGCATACTGTATAGCAGTTGGGTCTGACGTGTAAGGTCCAGATAAGTAGCTTCTAATCGGGACAACTGTTTTTCATGAAAATACAGAAAGAACTGCATACATGCGCAAGAACAATAGTGTTAAAGGTTATTATATACTTTTAAAGAGGTAGTGCACTTTTTTATAATTTCATATACACCAGGTGTCTAATAATCAAAATTGGAATAATCAATCTTGCACATTTTGGGATCCTTTCACAGTCCTCTTGCATGGTTTATGTAATGTTCATGAAGTTGAAAAACATCGAAAAATGTTGTCATGCAAACGGCACACTTAAGTGAATAATTCCCAAATTCCATGTCTGGTTGTTTTGTCCATGTTGCTGGGAGAAGCATTAAATTATTGTCAACCCCATCGCTTAAGGACTCGTTATCAGTAGATTTATTTTGGCATGCACCACCTACGTTGTGAAGGGACTCTTCATCGAAAAGGCACAAGGACGATTGATACACTTGTGAGGTATTTTGTTCAAGTTCACCAAATGTCACAGGTGAAAAAGGAAGCGGCAACTGAGGTAGAGTTGAGGTTGTTGGCTTCAAACAACCTTTGTTGAGATTTGTATCCTTATCATGCTGAGGCGTTGACTGACCCATTAGTATTATCTCGTCTGGATTGTCATCTGTGTCTGATATCATTATTGGTGGGTCCGAAGAAACCATGGGAACAACATACAGACGGTCTGGGTTGGGATATCTGAATAGATGCTTTCTCTTTGTAACTGGAAGACTAGGTATTTGTCGAGGGAATTCAAAAATTCCAAACCTTTGGTGTGTTTTGGAGAATCTCAAGTTTGGGAATGTAGATACATTCTTAGCTTGCGTGCTAGTAGGTTTTCTTCCCGCAACAAAATGACAGACCTGATGGGCTTCAAGCAAATCAGTTCTTGTGAATTTGGCTTCACAATTCTTACAGTTATAAGGAAATAATAGTGGTTCCAGGGTTCCTTTAGGTACAGGGACTTGTGGACGCATCTTGTGGTCCTTCAAATGATTCTTTAAGCCAGCACTACAAGAAAAGGACATGTTGCAGATGAAGCAGAAATGTGAGGGGGCCCCTGTGTGTAATAAGCGGTGTCTCCTGAGGTTTGTCAAACTGGAGAAGTTCTTTCCACATATTCCACAATTCATTTTTTTCTGTGGCTTGTGATGCTCCCAAATATGACTCCTCTGGTTTTCTTCTGTGACAAATGTCTCTGGACATAAAGGACAAGCGTAGGGCCTATGACAAGCATGTTCTTTCATGTGGTTCATGTACGAGCCAAAGAAACGAAAGGCACTGTGGCATTCAGAGCATGAGAAACGCTGCCCCTTTTTATTGTGCACTCCCTCATGCAACCATAATCTACGCCACTGGTTAAAAGACTTTCCGCACTTCCTACATGAGTATCGGGCATGCTGCCTCTGAAACGTTGAACAAGAGTGAATTCCACTGCGTTGTGGATTGGGCTGTTCTGAAATGCCTCTGAAAAAAGTAGGGGGAGTTGGGATAGCACCTGCACCCACAGAGTCTGGAGAGTAGTTGCGGTCAAAACTTAAGGACTGAACATCAGGGCTCGGGCATTTTGAGGGCATATGGACCAATTCCTCTTCCATTGTTTCCAAATGTGGGGAATAAATCAAGTCTAGGCTTCGATAAACCTGTTCATTAGGGGGAGCTACTTCGTGGTCATCAATTGACAGAGATTCCACGTGAATTTTAGGTGTAAGAGGTGGAGCAGTTTCAGGTTCCCTCAATATTTCAGGTAGGCATGAATTACATGCCCTTTGTTCCCCACTGGATTTACAACAAACTTTGCAATGAATTAATGTTTGAGGTGACTGGTCATAGTGCTGTCCACATATTTCACATAGGTATGGACTGCTCTTGGTGTGCATTGGCAGGTGGAGTATATAATGACACCAGTGACTGTAAAGTTGTTTACAAATCTGGCATTTAAAATACATTGGGGTGCAAATTTTCCCTTCTACCCCTTGAGTCACAAAGAAACCTTCAACTCCATCTTTATTTCCATCTTCTTTGTTTTTTTCATGGCACACTTTCAACATCTGATGCGTGCGCAATAAAGAGAAAGAGTTAAAAGCATGATCGCAGTTGTTACAGAAGAAAGGCAAGACCCCCGAGTGCATCTGGGAGTGGCTCCTGAGCTTCTGAAGCTTAGCAAAGCCTTTACCACACACAGAGCATGCATATGGTTTCACAGGCCAGTGGGACTTTTCATGTACTTTCAAACGTGAGGATTTCCCAAATCTTTTCCCACAAACATTGCACATATATGCTTTCACACCACACTGTGTCTGTAGGTGCATATTTAATGTGGCCTTGGTGAAAAAACGTTTGTTACACGTAGTACAGTTAAGGCCCTTAAAATCAGTAGGATAAGCTGGCATTACAATTTTAGGAGCCATTTTTTTATTAAGAATAGATTCTTCTTTGACATTGCCGTTATTGGACGTTGAGTCTATGTTGCCTCGAATATGGACCTTCAAATGAGTAATTAATCTGTCTTTGCTTGAAAACCTGCCGACACAACATGGGCATTTCATCACTTGAGGTTCTTTGTGAATGTTTGAATGCAAGTAAAGTTTAGACAACTGAGCAAAACGTTTACCACACTCTAAACACCTATAAGGTTTCTCCCCTGTGTGAATACGCTTGTGAATTGTATATGCAGAAATGTGACGAAATGATCGTCCACAAAAATAACAAAATATTGGTTTCCGTGATTTGACATTTATTTTGCACACACTTTCTTTGCTCCCATGTTCATATTGAATGCCTTCTAATGGTGCTCCATAAATCATGCTCTTTTCCATTAAAAAACTATTTTTGTTGTCCACATTGGTCTTTTCTTTGTCAACCAAAGGATGATTGCAATTTGCATGTTCAATTTCCTCCTTTAATTTTAAACTGATGATCTCATTATCCAATAGAGAATGACTAGAGCTAGAGCTGAATGAAAGTCCAAGATCATCAGAACAGTGAGGAGCACCGTTGACAGTCTCACTGTTAATAAGATTATAACGAGGAGGTTTAGATTTATTTTTTGATTTACCAATTGTTGTTTTCCTGCGATTCTTACTAACATTTGTCATTTTAGCTGATTGCTCTGAGAAAGAGAAGATAGATACGGATTCAACTGGCAGATTTTCCTCACCAACAGGTGTTACAGCTCTAGTTATACGGGGTGTCTCACTTGTGATGTTAAAATCTTTCGCGTTAATTTCCAAGCTTTCTTGTTTTATAATGTTTAAATCAAAACCAGATAGAGCTTCGTTTACTTCGCTTGAAATTTTATTAGTGTCCACTGAATTATTACCTTTGAAAAACATATCTTTAGAATTGGCAACATAATCACTGTAGACAGTCGTTTCAGTCTTGGCTGAATTGCATGATCTAACAACTCCCCTTCTTAAAGGTGTAGAGGAAGAAATCATTTCATTTCCTTCCCCAGCATTAGAGGTGACCTCTGTTTTAATTTTATGTTTACGATTAATTTGAATTGATGTTTTAGTATTTTCTTCCTGTAGCTCACCTGATAGCCGATTTGTAATTTTAAGAGATTTTTTCTTCAATGAATTATCAGTTTGTCTTTTAGATTTTTTTGCATCAATCGGACTAAGTTCTGTTACTTGCACAACAGCTGTGTTCACTGACTCTTTTATTGACTTACATTTTGTCTTTCTAGGTTTTTTCATATTTGTGGGTGGTGGTTCAGAAGCACACCTGAGAACATCTATGCTTTCAACTGTACAAATGTGGACCTTATCTTCTTTTTCCATTGCCTTCTCGTTTAAGGTAGGTTCTGTTTCCACATCTAACACTGTCTTAAAACGGTTATGTCTGGTTTTCCCTCTCATATATTTGTGAGTGCCACCCCTAAAACAGACTACTTGATTTTGGGGAGCCTTTTGAAGCTTGCATGTTGACACTTTTTCTTTATAAACAGTTACAGGTATTGGTAGATTTCCCTTAGCTGTTCTACATTTCTTGTTCTTTCCAGTTTCAATTTCCTTTTCTAAGCCCTCTTTTGATGTCAGTGTTGGAATCTTGTCGGGGCTGGTGACCACATTCACTCTTTGTGATTTTTTCTTACATTTCCTCTTGCCTTTACCCAGTGGATTTGAGTCTTGGGAAGTTTTAGTTGTAGATGCTTTCAAACTCCCTTTCAGATTCAGACTTATTTTTTTGTTCTGCTCAACGAACGGACACACTTTTGTTGTCTCTGCGGTTGTACATTTATTTTTTCCATCAATTTGCAAATTTATTGTTAGGTCGTTTCCAACAGACACTGTCAGAGGGTCTTTCACATTTGATACCACCACATTCATCTTTGAAGAACTACGGTTTGACTTCGCAAATTTTGGTTTAGAATTTACTGTTTTTCTTTTGTTTTTGCCTTTCACCTCGGGATTATTTTGTGGGTTTTCAGTCTGAACATTCGTTATTGTATTTGAATCTTTGGGAACAATGCTAGGCAACTCTTTTCTGTCCTTCAATAGTGCAATCACTGCTAATTCTTCCTTTAATGCTTTGCCTTTCCTTCTGCCCCTGTATCTCTGTACATGGTTATTTTCAAGACTCTTTTCAATAGAAGCTGAATTACTATCTTTAAAATTCGTACACTGTGTATCGCAATTCAACTTTTCTATCTTAAATTGTCTCTTATTCTTGCTCCTCTTAATTACAATTTCTACCTTAGGGCTAGTCAGTGGTTCTAAATTAGAGTTATCTGCAAAAGCATCTACACACTTGTGTTCTCCAACAAGTCCAACCCTTGTAGGCTCACCTTCGAGGCCTTTGTCTGTTTTCTGAAATCCCTCAGTTGTCTGACTTATTTGTAAGAGTGTAGCCTGTGATTCAGAGCAAAATACTTTTGATGAAATCAGTGTTGTTAAATCTGAATCCATCACATCCACTCCAACGTCACATTTTAGTTTTTGTTTTGAGCTGTCAGTTTTCCCTTCATCACCATTCTCTTCACTGAGTTTTGTTTTTTCAATAGCTGTGTTATCACAAAACATGTCTTGGACAAATGCTGATAAACAATCAAGGGGCGCCTTTTTTTCTGTGATATTTTTACAATCACCTGTTTTGCCTTCATCTAAGAAAGGTTTTGACCTATATTGAGTCCTGAAAATGTCAGATTCTGTAAAGCATTTTGGAACTACATTTGGGGGAACTGATGGTGATACATTGTGGCTTTCAGTGTTGTGCTCTGAGGCTTCACTTCTCTTCTTGACTATCTTTGACACCGTTTTAGAAGAAAAAGAAATGCTGTCAGGTTCTGACTTTATTTCTTGTGGACCTTTATACACTAATGCACTGCGGTCAAATGGGCCATCCAAGGGAACAACGGCTTCATGATCTGAGGTGAAACTGTTAGCCTTGCCTTTACACTTATTTTTGGTCTCTATTACCTTATAAGATTCATGATCTGTTGTCAATACATTGCTCGTTATGAATGACACTCCAAGAGCTTGCTCTCCTTGAGAACATGTTTTTGGAACATCCAATTCTTTTTCTCTTAAAGGAAGCAGTGCCACAGATTCCATGCGTTGATCTAATGGAATTTCTAAATTCGACTTTCTTGTTTCACTAGGAATAGAGAGATTGATGGTTCTTTCGAAACATTTCGTTTGTTGTTGTTTAACAGGTATCCCTGGTATATACGGATCCTTACTAACCAATACCAATTCTTTTGCCTGCCCAACCAGGTCCATCTGTATGCCAGAGATAGATGTATTAGACATTTCTTTACTTATCAACAAATTCAGAGGGTTGCGATCTTTCTTACACTTCGTTCTACTTGTAGTTAAACTACTGATTGTTGTTTGATGGGCAGCCACTTCTTCTGAATCATGCAACGTCAGAACTGGGGCTTGTAGTGGTGTACTGTGATTGAGCAAGCCTGACTCTTTACTATGACTTTCTTCACGTTTGCATGGCTCCTGGAGTTTTTGGCCAGGGATGATTTGCAGAGTTGGCGTTGAAATGTTACATAATTTATCCGGAATATTCTTAAATATTGCTTTCTTCTTTCTCCTCATCGTCTTTTTTTTGTTCACAGTTATTTCCTCACTTTTAGTTTGTGGGGATGTTGTTAAAGTGACACCAGGTGAATTATCAGATTTTAAAGGAGAAATTGAAAGAACATCTGAGGGTGACAGTGGAGCAACTCGATCCATATTGGTACACTGAGGAATGTAACCGGAGTCCTGCTCCTGCGTTACAGATAAACGTTTGGCTAATTTAATCAAAGTCTTTTTCTTATGTGGACGACCAGCTTTTCGTTTCAATTCAAGGACCTCTCTGACTCCTGGAGGATCCTTGAAGTTGGTAGCGGCGGTTGTTGTACACATAGCAATATCCATTTTAATTTCTTTATCACAGTTAAGTGGTGTCGTCTGTTGTTGTTTACCAGCAGCCAATTCTAAGAGTTCTTCTGCCGAAAGGGCTACCGGTCTCGAAACACAAACATCCTGAATATTTGTGGAGGAGACAAGGTCAATAGACAACTTTGATTTAAAAGTATCTTTTTCAATCTTGTAGATACCATCTTTTTTTTTCCTAGATTTCTTTTTTCTTTTTTTGTTTCTGTTTCGTTCCATCACAGTCTTAGGTACTGCTTTTTCATACACTGATATAGCTTTTTTGTCTTTTGACGTAGAAATTTCCTTTTCATGACCGCTCAGACTTTTACCCTCAGTTGAATGTAATGTGACATTAATTTGGTCACTAATCCTGACGTCAGAAACTGATTCAGAAAGGTCTTTTTGAAGTGGACGCATGATGTTCTTTTTGGACCTCTCTTTTCCTTCTGTATCTAATTCCTGAGCAATAGCTATGAGCTTTGCCATTTTCCTTAGAGTTTTTTTCTTGAATGGACGACCAGCTTTGCCCTTTTGTTGTTGTTGAATTTGATGCAGAATTGCAACAC
The DNA here is from genome assembly GCA_036024795.1 of Galaxias rostratus. Classification (NCBI taxonomy): domain Eukaryota; kingdom Metazoa; phylum Chordata; class Actinopteri; order Galaxiiformes; family Galaxiidae; genus Galaxias; species Galaxias rostratus. The sequence continues at coordinate 7,638 of JAVQJS010009956.1, read as the reverse complement.
AAGATTTCCCCCCTTCATCTGCATTTTTTAATGTGGGCTTTGAGACAAGGGTATTGTCCACATAATTAAGTGATTCTCTTGACAAGTGCTTGAGTTCTGTTGACGAGCATGTAACATCAAAAGAAGAAACCCCATGAACGTTTTGAATTTCAACAGGATCTTTACCGCTCACCATTGTGATATAATCCTTATGCACTAAACTTTCTTCATTTTCTATCATAATGGGTACACATGGGTTTGTGAAAAAGGGAAAGTTACTTTGTTTAGTTGTTTCGGTAGTTTTTGGTTTGGCAGGTAGGTCCTTATCCACACTTAGGACCTTCATCTTTGGGTGGCTTTTAGATGGTCCTCGATCCAAAAAGGCTGTCTTACTTTCGGGTTCACCGGGGACCAGATTGTTGTCAACTTCATTTTGCTGCTGAAAAATCACAAAACAAAATCTGTAACTTTCTGAAAAGTCTATGTACAGTTAAAAAGTTATATGAAATGTATTTGTGAGGACTCACATTTTGTTCAGCAATCTGCTGACTTGTGTTAATAGCAGTGGAGTCAATGGGAAGACAGTAGAGGTCATTATTTATATTCAGACCTGACTCGAGACTGATTTCCTGTGTATTCCCATGCTTCAAACTGTCACTTTTTATCTTGTTGTCCCAACAATGATCCATACTGTTAGGTCAGGTGGACTGTTGAAACAATATGCCTATAACAATCAAGTATAATGGAAACATTTAATATCGGCTAACACAGGAGCTTTGACAAACCATTGCACTGAATGCAAATAGCTGCATACAAGATATTATTATTGTTGCAATTTAGTTACACGTGAATTAGGATATAAATCTTAACCCCATTTGTTTGTTTGAAACAGTAGTGATACTCTATGGAAAATTATAAAACACACAATAGTTTAGTCATTTGTGGCACCATAACATAACGTAAGGCTAATATATGTAGTGTCGACTCAGGAAGACGGGTACCCGATTCGGGAGAAAAAAAATGCTTTCCTGCTCCTAGCTTTGCACGCAAGAATATTAGTGTGTTAAACAGTACTGCAAGATAAAGTTAAGTCTCTTCCGCACTATAAATTATAGATGTAATGTAATTAATCACTCACCTCAATTCTTTTGTGCGGTTCTCTCTGCGAAAACAACCCGACCGCCACCCGAGTCTCGGACCTGAGTAATGCTGTGCCACCGTTTCCTGATCCACTTACTAGAAATACAGGTAGTAACCATTCATCGTATGGTCTAAATTTGGTTAACTTTGTAAAAAAAAAATCGCTGAATTGATTTTGTAACTGTGTGTGAAACTGACACTGCACGTTCTCAACATTGTCCTGCGGACCGGAAGAAACCAATTGTAGCGTTGGCTCGTGCTGGTACGTCTAAAATAAATGTTCGTCTCCTCTCCCTAAGAAATTAGTTCCCTGTTATATTTAAGCATGTTAGAAGCAAACATTTTCATAGTATATTAATCTCGATGTCTCTAAATATATGGCTGACCTTATTGTAAATGTAAACGAAATCTGTCTTGACATTCCCACAAAATTGACTGAGGGTTTAATTAAGTATTTGTTTTAAGCGATACCCGTAAATAAATAATTTATCCCAATAAAAACAAAAATTCAAATTTTATTTCAACACTAAAAACGGAAATTACAGTCTCATATTAAACATCTAAAACCAAAGTATCAGACTCAATTAAGAAAGTTTGGTTTCACAGACTTAACAATGACAAAAAAAACACCACTTGACTTTATAAGATTCTTCAGAAATCGTACTTAAACTGAAAATGAGCATAGCAAATACTGCTTGCTTTAAGAAAAAAATAACCATAATTTATCAATTTTATGATATACATACTTGCCTTTGAGGAACATAGACAAATGTTCGTCCTCCAATACAAAATCTGTCCCACAAATTCCACTTTAAATTCATAGAAGTACACTTAGCAATGTAAATTACACACATGTTGTATAATACAACACAGCATTCCGCAGTATAACAAATCTATGAAACCAAAAAATTAACTATAAGAAAGCTTGTGATAGTAATAAAAATAACGTTAGGTGGCATATATAAAATCCTGGTAAAGGTACAGACTGATGGTGATAGGGATAAACTATAGCAAAAGTAAATAAGTCAGAATGTGGGAGCTATTACACTATGTTACAAGTTATTCAGAGCACAATCAGTTTACATTAGTAGTACTTTTACATTTCAGGAATGCTAGTTTTTACACACAAACTGACAAATAAGGCAAAGAAAAATATGACGACGACAAAGGTGAAATGGCATCAGAAGAGATAGTCAAAAAGGAAACACTATACAAATACGTACGTAACAAAACCAGCAAGAATGTATTGGACATCATATTTAGGTATTTTCATAAAACGGTGACGAATCTACATTTGTATTTAGGCATACACTTTAAATTTTCCATATATGATCAGTATAATCTCTTGGAAAAGGCAAGATGCATTTTGATGAAGAAAATTAAGTCTGTAACAGACCTCCGAGTGTATTTTGCGTTGTTAGACAAAACAAATATATTAAATTACAAAATCATATTTAAAAAACACTCTGGAGTTGGAGAAAATACTACTCATGCTCAATACAAAGATTTCACCATTCTAAGAAAGATTCCCTTTCCCCCAAAAATATTTACCAGGTTCAACCCTAAAACTAAGGATATTTAAAGTAAATAAACTTGTTAGTTCAGAGAATACTTGTGAGAAAACTTCAAAAACATGTCATCAACAAATGATATTGAATGCAAAATAAAAACATATGCTATTTTAAGTCCACACCTAGATGGTGCTCTAGTTTTCGCATTGTGGTTTAATTGAAACTTGAATCAGTGAGGACTGACAAATCACTTTCTTCAAGTGGGGCAAAACCTTCTTCGGACTCATCAGCATCTTCAACCATTTGAGAGCCACATTCAGGTTCTGTATCCACCAGTTCCTGTGTTTCTCCATTCTCTAGTTCTTCCTCCTCCTTGACTAATCCAGTTGTAGATGGTAATGGTCCTCTACTAGCCACAGGTGTCAGAGTATCCCTTCCATTTAACTCTTGAATCTGTTTGGCCTGGGGTGTACAATCAAGTTCTCCCTTTGCATCAACTTTCACTGCTTTAACAGAACCTTTGGGACGCCCCCTTTTTCTTGGAACATCCCCTGTATTTTTATCAGGGGAACTGGGGCTGCCTATCTTAGCGGGGATAGAACTGTTTTTGCGAGGGCGGCCTCTACTTCTGCGCTCCTTGAGGCCAACCACAGCTGGGCTTTCAGCCTCAGGATAAACGTGTGGTCTTCCCAGTGGCTTACCTCCTTTGGAAAGCTTTGTTTTGTGTTTGTTGATTTCATTATCAGGGGATAATGGATTCTTCATTGGCCTTCCCCTGGGCTTCACTTCTTTTGTTGGTCTACCTCTCTTGGGTGATGATGGGAGGTGAATCTTCTTTCGAGGCTTAACATACACCTTTAATGTTGGGGCTTCCCTGGCACTTGAGCTTTTTGGTCTTCCTCTCCCCTTCTTGGGCACAGTCGAGTTCCCATCAGAGAAGTCCAATTCCTCAATCCTCACTGAACAATCCTTCAATATGACAGTCTTGGACAATGATCCTTTTGGTCGACCTCTTTTCTTAAGAGGCATTGACCTACTGCCCTCCTCCTCACTACTAGCAGCGCTCTTTGTCATTAGCTCTTCAGGGATGGATCTTTTAGGCCGACCCCTTCCTTTTTCAGGTGGATTGGGACTACTGCTAGAATTTTCTCCGGAGTCCTCTATACTAGCAACATCAGCAATTTTCTCCACCTTACGTTTCTTGGATATAGGACCCTTTGGCATTGGAGATTCATGGTTGACAAACGTTTCTGATCCTGACCCCTCTTCACTACTGACTGTAAGTACAATACGCTTCTTAGCCGCTGATCCATTGGGCCGGCCTCTACCCCTAAGTGGTTGTAAGGGCCCATCGTTTGCAGTGTCAGTACCAGATTCTTCACATACCCCAACACTCTCATGTGCATTCTGCTTTTGGGCAGACCTTTTAGGGCTCCCTCTTTCTTTGAGGGGAGGAATAGCACTTTCTTTACTAGAAGCAGTCCACACCTGTTGATCAGATTCCTTCAGTTTCTTTGGCCTTCCCCGTCCTCTCTTCGGTGGTGATGGGCTGCTATTAGAAATATTTTCCCTTGACTCCTTAATGTTTTCAGCATCCCCTTGCCCCTCCTCTAACAAGAAATTCTCATCCCGGTTTTCTTCTTTCAACATGCTCACCGTCTCCATCTCCGATCTCGGACTGGTTCAGTCTGTCTTGGGTCCTAATTATTCCTTTGTTCTGCAACACAGAAACAAGATTGGTCAACATAATGGTCATTAGCAAATAAATATGTCACTAGCTTTCACTATCATAATTAAGGCGAACAATAGAACGCTGTATTTTTAGTCAGAACATAAAAAAAGACAGTTGGTTTCGCATGCCTGGTAAAAGCTAACGCGAACCCATAACAAATTAACTGTAAAGAATGTTGGTGAAGCCTGTTTAGGATAAAGTTAAGCTTGCTTTCAAAACCATGAAATAGCAGACGGCGATCACCTAGTTCATTTGATTAAAACTATGCGATAAATGAATGAAATGAAGTCAAACAAACCATATATTGTTGTTGTGAACACGTGTGTCTTCCACTGATTAGTTTAGCATAATGATTGTTAAACAGCAATCTCAGTAATATTAATTTGAAATCTTCTTAGCTTGACCCTATATGTCTGAACATGCGAGCATCTCGATAACTTCCATCCATCCATCAGCTATACCACTTATTTTTTAAATGTAATGATGCAGAACAATGAGGTTCGATTGACGCTCTAAAATACAATATCCTAACTAATTTGCATATAATGACCCAGGTGGTACTGGGAGATGTCTTGTTTGCAACCGTGACTGAGAACGTCTTCTACATGAATCACAATTGTCCACTCAACTTTACTCATAATATACCATGGACTAGCCCTCAAAAGCAGTTTTGGAGATCTATGATATCATCATGGAAAGCGTTTTCGACTTTGAAATTGAGCCATAAATGGCGCCATGAACGGTCAAAGAATAAACACGTCTACATTAACCAATGTTAGGTGGCTCGATATCTTGTTTGGCGCCATTTTTGTGACAACAATATTTTTAAGTTTTACGACGTTATAGGAGATAGGATGAGGTGGTGAAAAGAGTGTAAAAATTGGCGTGGCTATTTCAAGACAACTCTGTGCCGAAATTACCTACTTGCATTCTGACAGCTGATGACAAAACTACGGAACAAGCAGAAATATATCGGGTACCAACCGCCCTCTTGTATTTACATTTTTGAGTGGTCCGCCCCATCATCATGCATTTAGTTGACTAACCATTATAGCAAATTAAGAGGACCACGTTATATGAACGTAAATACATGCCAATTGTATAATACTGCTGCCAAGAGACAAACACTGGCCAAATAGTCCACGGCAGGAAATAGTTAGCTAACGCATGCCTTCATGCACTGATATTGCAGAACGAAATATGGTTTTACGGTAATAGTCAGTTCCACGTTCGACTGCAATTGTTAGCAATGTAGCATCGAGCGAACATATGCTATTTTGTTACGTAAAAAATATGTGTTTATGTCTCACCTTCAATGGTGTGTTGATTAGATTTGATGTTACGTTTAACAATACGTTTGGGTTCATGAAATGTGTCAAAATGTCTTCCGTCTGAACGGCAGAGATCGTTGTGACAAAATGGCATGTAACTGCTCGAACTTGCTGACTAGATTGCGTGGTCACGTGACATCGGAAGCTCCTAAATTTAGCTGCAGTTGTTAGCAATCTTGCTTTAGCTTATACTGAAGTATGTCCCATGACGATATACAACGAGTGGACATATTATGTAAGTGAAGACGCGTTCTGTAAATCACTCAGACTATGCGGTTAAATATTTGTATAATATATTAGGGGTTGGAGTTCCTTCTTTTTAAAAATCTAGTAACATTTCTTGAACAGCTCTCCTGCAATACTTTCCGGATGTGCGTAATTCTTACTTCAAACCAGGCTCTCTAGGCGGCACGTTGTTGCCACCAACAGGACGTAATGTCATTTTTGTGGTATAAAAATCATGTCGAAAGTAAGTCAATTCAGGGAAAGGATACTTTAGCTAAACTCAACGCACTCAAGATTGTCAAGTGTTAACAATTAACTGTAGCTCAGACGACTCCCCGAACCATATTTTCAGGTAAATCTTTTCTATAGCCTACTTTCAAGAAATGTAAAAATATGATAATGGTTCCAACATCCCAGATGTGACAAGCCTTTCAAATACCCTTCCATAAATTACTAGGAATTAAACATAATCAGCACATAACCAACACAAAATACCCCACAGAGTAAAGAAACGTTCTCCGGTTTCTGCACGGGTCTGCAGTGCTCTCTTGTGGTAATATCATGTATTAGATTGACCACTACACTGCTTGGCAAAGAGAGTCAATGACAACCAGCTGCAACCTGTAGACCAGGGGATGCAGTGAGAGGACAATTCTCTAGAGAATGGGCCTGCTGAAGTCCATCCAGGTATATTGTATTTTCACACACTACTAACCTGAAGCAACTGTGTAAGATTGCATCCAAAATAAGTTTTCAATTCACTGCAATACATTAATGCAGTGAATGAGTGGGTGAAGAACAATCAGGGTGGATACAGGTTATTACTGCAATGTCAGCTTCTCTGAATTTTGACCCCTACAGTATATGTCATGTATTATTCAATACATATACATTTTTCAAAGGATTTCTTAAGCCTTTGTATTATTTAAAAATACTAAGTATAACAAAAAAATTACACAATCTAGTAATTTTAACTAAAATGAAAGAGTTTTACCTCATTGTGATATTCTTTACAATATATTATATTATATTGTATATATCTATAAATGGTTTCCCCACACTTATCTACCAAAGGTTAGTTACAATTGAAAGAGAGAGAGAGAGAGAGAGAGACAGGAGGAGCTGGAAACTTCCGTTACAGGGCAGAAATGGAACGCATGGAGCTCTAGGCAAATGGCATGTGCTGAGTGTATTAAGGAATAGTGTAACAAACAGATAATAGTGGGAAAGAGTGAGTGGCTGCCCGTGTCAGAGGACCAGACAGGGAACTTAAGACTCTAGAGGCTGTGTAGAACCCGCTGCCTGCTCATATCACCCCCAACTCCTCCCTGTGTGCTTTGCCATGGTTACCAGACAGTGTTACCAATGCAGCCAGTTAATGTGTTTTCAGCAGCAGCGATGAGCTGGGTACTAATGTGTTGCAGTCTTTTTACAGAAGCACAATATGTCAACCGTTAAATGAAACACCAACATAGTCAGAGACCTATGGTCCACTAACCACTCCTGGCAGGATATTGTCATGACAAGTATTTGTTGGAAAAAACACTGTGCTATTTGCTTGTTGAGATCATGATAGACTTGTGGAGGCTGTCCCTATTTGTTCTATGGTGGCTGATTAATTGGAACTTTTGATCAAGTTTGATCAGAGGCCTATTTGATGAACAACAAAGGTTGGTTGATTGGTTTTTCCGTTCGAATTTATTCGTATATATATATATAT
>JAVQJS010009946.1:0-10804 GCA_036024795.1 Galaxias rostratus | reverse complement strand
ACACACACACACACACGTGTGCGTGGTGGAACAGATGACGAGTGATTCAGGCACACATCGGAGCAGCCACCTGGCACCCGGAGGCCTGGCCCTTCTCACGACTGACATCTTTCGGGACCAGTGGAACCAAAATTGCCAGCCAAAACGTGCCTTTACACACGCACGCACACGCACACACACATACACGTGCGCTTCTCATTACCCGTCTCAGAACACAAGCGAAACGAAACTGCAACAGCAGTCTTCATCCCGACCAAACTCGACTCGTGCAGGAGATCAATGCAGCAGCATATCAAATCGCCTTTGAGCATGTCATCCACTTAGTCAGAACATCTCTTTTGAACGAAGACTAACTACGCTAACTACTATACCCGCCCTCGTTCAGGGTCAGTGGCTTTCGTTTGAAGAGGGGGGGGGGGAGATTATCTCCTATCTAACTAACTCCTGTCACTCAGCAACACTGCCTCTCCATTATGCATGCTCTGCATATCCTCTGCGGTCTAATCTAGCGCCGCTCTGTCACTGGTGAGGCCCACCAATTATAGAGAGCTGGTGTTTACCGCCTGGATAAAATGTCAGACGGTTCAAAGCCGACTGTCAGTCAAAGACGGAGGAGGAAAGTGCGGCACGTTCCGTGCTAGCTCCTGGAGCTTTGTTACTGGCACACATCGTTGGCTAGGGCTCTATGATGAAACAGCCGGCTCCACTTACTCATGGATAACTCTGGGCAATTCTACTTTTAAAAGGCTAATACAGTAGACACAGGCAACTGCAGGGACGTGTCGGACTACGATAAATGGATTAAATGAGAAGGAGCGTAAAAAGCTATTTGATAATGAAAGGAAAGATTTCAGGGGATTTCAGATTTTCAAGAGACAGGGAAGACTGCAACCTGCTGGGGCTTAAATTATGAAAACATTTTTGGGAAAATACCCCTGCTGGTTTTGTTATGGCCATTCTTGCGCACTCCAATATTGGATAATGAACCATTACCCTGCTTCACCACCTGGCCAACTTCCCTTCCCATGCTGTGTTTTCCCCACCTGCTCCCCTAGCCTTCTCAAGAACAAACCTCTTTCCAGAGGACGGGAGTCCTATCGTAACCACAGCAACGGCAATACTTACAACCGGGCCGGACACACCCTGCGGGCCTTCTCCTCCCTTTAAGCCAGCTGGACCCTGAAAGAGTAAGAAAAGAGCAACGGCGTTAGATCAACCTGACCGCTGTGCTCCTGCACACTGCTATCACAGAGCCGTAATCACAGCTGTCAAATGGGCTCTTAACTGTCAGCATGGGTGTGCGCGCGCATGTGTGTGTGTGTGTGCGACTGTTTGTGCGCTTGGATGTAGGAGGAAAAAACGGAGAGACAGCCGGGAGAGGGAAGGCATGAGGTGCATCAGCGTGCGTTAATTTCCGCGCCTATACACACACGCGCCACATAAATCCTTCCGCGCAATTAAACTTTAACCGTTGCGATTGCTCTTTTGAATATTTACCCAGCTCAAAGTCTGCGTGGCGTGTGAGGGCCCTGGCGGCCGGATGGACGCTGGCGGAGCCCATCTATCTTTGGGGCGTTGCCGTCACCTCGCCTCGGCCTCGCCATTGTCCCACTGCTGAATCATTGGGCGCTAAGGTGGCATATGGTAAACGCTGCTCGCCAAGGGCCGTAAAGGCTTTCATTATGATGACTAATTTAGGCTTTAGTATTGTGGGACGCTCAGTTAAAATGTGTGTGTTTGTCTGCGTGTGTGTGTATGTGCTTGAGTGTTTGAATGTCATATCCAAATGAAGGTCAACGCTCTCTGTCCGTAGAGCAGACGCGTAACGAGGGGGAGACGTCTCCCCGGTGTGTTGTGCAGAGCTTTAATGGGCAACATAACAGGGTCCAAGTCCAGCTGGACACACTTGATCCAGAGTCATTTGAGACGTCCTTGGACTCCACTGCTTCGCTCGCTGTCTCTTTGCCGGGGGTGAAAAAGCCAAACGAGTTGTAGCTCCAAGGTAGGCTTGGCGACTCATAACCAAGCTGTAGTTTGTATAGCGTGTTTACGGTCAGTTTTATGTTGTCCTGGAATATCAGTTGGAACTGCTTTATGTGGAAACTCTCGGAGTAATGACGAATAATGAAGGGTCGAAGCACACTGGTGATGAACTATGATGTAACTCTTATAACACGGAATTAGAATGACCCAAACCAGAGCACTCAATCAATGCCTGGTGTCGGTGCCTGCATTTGGTTGCATCGCTGGAAGTGAGTCCGGTCATTTGAAGTAGGAATGAATTTTACAAGTGGGATGTTCATTCGGTTTGTGGTGTGTTTGAGTGTGTGTGTGTGTGTGTGTGTGTGTGTATGTGTGTGTGTGTGAGTGTGTGTGTGCGGATTAGTGAACTGGTCAGCAGTGTGATGGGTCTCACCATGGCCCCAGGAAGTCCTCTCTGTCCCTGGAAGCCTCTCAGTCCAGCAGGGCCGACCTTTCCAGACACGCCATGGGGACCTGGGTCACCCTGAATACACAGTTAGAAACATGGAAGACGTCAGTGGGGACGTGAACAGGATGAACGCAGTGACAAACTTTAAACTCTCAATCATTTGGCATCATCAGCCCACGGACGTACGGTGCATCTGGAAAGTATTCATACCCCTTCGTTTCACAAAGTTTTATTTTGTAACTGCCTAATTCCAAAATGGATTACATTTTAAATATTCTTTACATTTATTAGCTATACCACTTATCCTATGCAGGGTCGCGGGGGGGCTGGAGCCTTTCCCAGCCAAGGGCGAGAGGCGGAGACACCCTAGACAGGTCGCCAGTCTATCACAGACAATACCGCGTAATGAAAAAAAAGTGATGGGATTTTTTTTGACAAATATATTAAAACAAAAAAACTAAATGTATGAGGAACATTACAAATAATGTTTTCTTTTTTTAATTTTGGAATTAGGCGGTAACATAATAAAGTGTGGAGAAAGTAAAGGGAATTCTTTCCGGATGCACTGTAAATGTCATGAATTGATTTCAGAGCACGATGAATCGAATTGGGGAGGAAGCAGTGAAGGGCTACGACGCCAAAGAAAGTATAGCTTAATTGCATTGCACAAAAACACCCTATTATTACGCACCACACAATTGCCACAGAGAGCAAATTACTAGTGACAGAAAGCAAGTGAATAGCAGACTTAATCAAAGGAACCCCATTTTAGATTCGGAGCACCGTTGTCGAAAAAGGTTCCTACCAGAAATCAACAAAGTCAAGTGTTTGATTGTGGAGCCCTCACACATCAATTTTCCTAAATAAAATTGGCCACTTGAAATTTCCATGAATTACAATAAAGAAAGGTCAATCGGGTCGAGACATCCTACATGGTTTTTCTTTCTTCTCTGAGCTCAAAGAGAACCCAGCAGCTTTCTGAACTTCAGCCACTACTCTCAGTGCTTTTCAAACCTTCATTTTTTATTGGACACACATCACTAACATCTATAGTTGGTATATACTTGTTCTATTATTCTATTATGTTAAAAAATAATAGAAATAATGGATTGAACACAAGACCATTTCCAAAGTGCACAGTGTGCCATTATGATAATAATTAATTGGATTTAGTTTTTAGTGCTTTCTGAGGTCTCGAAGCGCTTTACAAATTGGAAGCTATAGGCAATTGAATCACTTCAAGTTTGGGCATTATGCAAAGATTTAACACATGTGTGTTTGTTTTTGTTAGGACGGCAGAGTGGAACACAATTCCCTTAACCCACTAATGTATTCACAATAACTCATAATCATACCGTCCTGTCTATTCTCCATGGAGCAGACTTGCTCCAACAGTCTGGCCATAAGAGAGAAACCTGGAATAGAGCAGTTCACCTTTCCACCCTCTTTACCAGCAGCTCCAGGAAGACCTTGCTCCCCAGGAGGACCAGGGGATCCTGGGTGTCCTCTCTCTCCTCCCGGTCCTGTCTCCCCGGTGGGTCCCTGATGGAAACAGCACCAGCAACTTATTTAGTTATTTCACTTATTTAGTGTTAGGACAGTATGAACTGCACAGCGTGGCTGTTGTTGATGGTGTTGCTATTGCCTGTTTTTGCTGCTGATTCACTTCAACAGGAACAAAACATCCTGAGAGTTAGATGTGAAAGCGACTTCATAAAAGATTGCCACTAAGCGGTCTTAGTCCCCGGATGATTGACAGTGTGGTGACAACTTACTTGTGGTCCAACCACCCCTCCAGGTCCTGGGGGTCCAGTCTTTCCTTGGAAACCCTGTAAAACCCAATCAGAAACCATCCAGAGTCACAAAAATAACACGATTTCAGTCAGGATAACATAACAACAGTTCAAATGTTTATTACAATAACATAGTAATATACGTTTGGCATCAATGGTCTGCTGCTCTGAATTAATCCCCTCCCCAAGGCCAACATCACGCTGGTACGGTTACATTCCAGCCATATTTTCCCAACTAACATCCCACTAGTCCGAGCGGAACAGAACCTGGGACGGCGCACAAAAGCTTTTAAACACCGTCAAAGGTGCAGAAAATAAACCCCCCACGCTCTCTCCTTCTCTACTTTTCTCTCTTTAGTTTTACTTTCCTGGACAACCAGTTACACAACACAAAGCCCAACATACCAGCTCCCTTAAAAAAAACATTAAAAAAACATTTGACAGTTCCTGACAGGAGAGCACGGCCTGGCCGTGCCTTGGCCCCCCTTGCCCTGCCACCCCCCCACCCTACCTGTCCCGGCTGCCACTCACCGTCTCTCCTCTCTGGCCGGGGTGACCAGGCAGCCCATCCTTCCCCGCAGGTCCCTGGTGGGGGACAGGGGAAAGAAGCCAGTTAGGAGACAGGGTTGAAACGAACCTTCAGATTGAACTCTATGAGAAGCGTGTAGAGGCAGAGCCTGTGTGGCCACGTACGTTAGGTCCTTTGGGGCCGGGGAAGCCCACTGGTCCCTGTGGCCCTTGAGGCCCCTGAAATGAGAAGATGACGATTGAGTGCCCCAGTGGACAGCTTCCTGTATGGTATCACCCCCATCAACTTCACTGAATTATGTCCTACCATAAACAGTCTTTTATCATTCAATTACATCATGGAGAAGTTTCACAACAAAACAGAATAGAGCTATTTTCAAAGAGAAAATCAGATATTTACTCTCTCTCCAGGTCCACCGGGAGGTCCGTCGTTCCCTGAAGTGCCCTGTGGAATATTACAATTACATCAGGGTCTTCCATTATTCAACGTGTTGCTGTGCCACACCGCAATGCAGAGGAGGAAGGGTCTACTGTACCTTAGCACCCGGCTTGCCGGTGGGGCCTCGTGCCCCGCGACCACCGCGGGGACCCTGCTCACCCGTAAAGAAACAAACAGAGAGTCAAACTCACTTTTCAAAAAAGCTCCCCTTTCACTTTGTGGGTGCGTCATACCCACGGTGTCTTGTCTGAGCAGAGTGTGATGTAGCTCAGTGTCTGCACAGACCTGCAGTCTAAAAATGGGTGATTTCACAGGGCAGAAAGCGTTTAGCTTACCGTCGGGCCACGTTGTCCTCTGGGGCCCGATTTCCCAGCAACGCCCTGAAAGAGAATAGACATGTCACATTTAGGGCCTGCCATGGGCGGAGGAGGAGCATTCCTCGGCGCATATAAAATGCTCATCTCTAAAAAGGATTCAATAAAGAGCCCGGCCAAAGCGTCCACAATGGACTCTAAATCTATTTTTGTAAAAGCAATAGAGTTTCCTTATCCCTCCGCTCGTACCGTCGAAGTTAAGGCTCACGGCATTCAAACACATTACCACAACCCACTGCACATGAAAGTCTGCGCCCTCGCTGAGGGGTTTGAGCGGAGGATGAAATAGAATCATCCGGAACATCTTTCGGGCGAAAATAAATAATCAAAGGGTTGCCCAGAGGCCCTTGACAGCTTGAACTACCTGTCAGTTTTGGCATATTGGGTCCTAAGGTGCCAACTTCTCATTGTCTGTCTGAGAGTAACAGCACGACTTGTCCAACCACTCCCTCCCTCCTTGCTCCGCTCCTTCCGTCTCTCTCATCCTTTCAATCTTTCACCCACCCATTTCCAAACTGGATCTGGGTGTGCGGAAGTGACGCTGCAGTTGAAGACGTCTGGATCAGAGACGTGAGTGCCGCCATGGATTTTCAGCGGGCCCATGGAGTAACTGGAACATGACCTTGGTGACCCCACCAGCTTATTGGGAGTGATAGATAGTAGGTAAGGTTTGACTCACCCGTGTTCCTTTCTCTCCATTCGCTCCCGGGAATCCGTTGAATCCGTTGGAGCCCTGTAGAGCGATACAGAGAAAGAGAGAGAGAGAGAGAGAGAGAGAGAGAGAGAGAGAGAGAGAGAGAGAGAGAGAGAGAGAGAGAGAGAAAGAGAGCGATTGAAAGGCAGAGAAAGATGTGTGTTACGAGTTCGAGTGAGGAGTAGAGGTGGCTTGGGCTTGCAGTGGTCTTGGTCCACAAACAAAAATCCCCCTTGCGAAATCAAAAAATTTGTTTTTTAATGTGTTAAACTTGATCATGACGAAGCATGATCCTGGATGCAGTCATGCATCTACCATAGCCCGTGCGGTCGCAAACCAATCACTACACCTACAGTACCACTCAGTGTGGGGTACATACTACACAGTGTTCATCCATTCAAACACCACTAGCCAAGAAACCAGTGGAAACTTCTGCGCATGCCTCCGTGTGGATAATCTCGTGCATTTACAACATGCTACAAAACTGACAGAGATTAGCGCTCAAAGAAATCAGTTTTGGAAAACAGACGTAAGCCCGCGAGACCGAAGGGGGAAAAAAATGGGATGACAACTGAGATAGTCACATGCACAAATAAGAGACAATGGATTGAGAAACCCAAACTCCCGTGGTGATACACATCAGCAATTTGCCTGCTATCTCGTAGATCGCGGTGCCAGTCAAACAAATGGCCGGTCTAAGGGGGTGAAAGCGGGGACGTGCTCGCCGAGTGACAGAGGGAAAACAGGAGCCCAAGGCGCCTCACCCCTTCGGCCTGCCTCCCAGCTGCAGGAAACAGGGACAACGGGCCGTGGACCAGAGCACTCACCCAGCACACGTCCACAATACCTCAAAGAGCTTTTTGGCGGTGTGTGTGTGTGTGTGTGTGCGTTGTCTTGCTAATGACTTTATTGGTGAATATTCATATGGGGTGTAATGCATGGGCGTGCAGTGAGCAAGGACACCGTGTTATGCGGGTTGAATGGCAATGGGGCACCGGGGAGACAAGGAGGAGACAGCAGGGAGAGGAATCTGTCCACGCTTAATTGTTTTCCTACCTCCTCCCCTTCTCCACCCCCCCACAGCACCGATGCTATGGGAAGCTAAACGGCTGGGAGATACCGGACAAGCTTGAATTGCACCATTACGGATAAGGCAGCCGGCGCAATTGCAAATAGCTCCCCTGAATTAACAGTGGGGCGAGGCTGTTAACAGAACGCAGCGGAGCAGGGCAGGCAGAATCCAGTGGGATGGTATTGACTCATGGGTCGGCCACGGGGCGGGCCATGCATGTAACAGTAGCCGACTCCTCCACTCCCCCTTCCATTCAGTTTTGAAGCTCTTTTTAGTTTACCCCTAGCGAGACGCACTGTTCATATCTCCCTGGGTCACAACAGCATTGTATTAGATCCACATCACAGGCTCATACCTGGGAAGGGTATCGCCCACCCCCAATCTCGTTTTCCACACCGGTACCCAACCTGATCCGACGGGATCCCTGTGATCTCCGCAATTCTTAGATCTCTCCAGACATTTTCTGCTGAGCCTAGTGGGGCTGAAAGGTGGATGGTGAGAGTGGAACTGACCCCCCTGTCTGGACACGCCCCCCATCCCCTCTTTCCCCCCACATG
Organism: Galaxias rostratus; assembly: GCA_036024795.1. Lineage (NCBI taxonomy): Eukaryota > Metazoa > Chordata > Actinopteri > Galaxiiformes > Galaxiidae > Galaxias > Galaxias rostratus. Next base: position 2,916 of record JAVQJS010009946.1, on the reverse strand, counting down.
CTGCCTGTCTGTGCTGACATAGGCGCTGCCCAAAGCGCTGCCACAGCACAGCCTGATGGTCTGGACAGGGCTAAAGACGTTAAAACTAGACCATTAGACCACTAAGAACCAGGGATCATTTGAGGACTCCAGCAGAGGATAGGGTCATAAAAAGAAAAGAGGTGTCTAAGTAAAGGACTGTTACCAAGGGAGTGCCCATTAGTGAAATAAACCAAGGAACTACACATACATAAATGAATGCACACGTACGCATACACACATGCACACACACACACACGCTAACGCACGCATGCACAGTAACGGTCTGATGACATACCTTAGGTCCCTGCCTTCCTGGGTACCCTGGTAATCCTGGTACGCCAAGTTTTCCCTAAAATCAAAAAGAGGACACAGTTTCATTACCAGTCATTTGAGGCACTGTGTTTTTTGGGTCAGTTACTGTAATTCTGTATTTTCAGTCGTGTTGTAAAAACAAATTGTGGAATAAAACCTTCAGGCTTAGCTCACATATGGAACAAAACTGTAATATATTTTTCTTTATAAAATTATAAATCCCTTTAATGTCAATTTATGAACTTTCCATTGAAATATGACCTCATGCTGTCGCCTTAGTTTCCACAATACTGTTAGCCTATAAAGTTCTGACAAGTCAATTAAGATCTCCAGCCGTATTTTCAAGTTCAAGGATACCTTCTCTCCAGCAGATCCGAGGGGTCCAGCTTCACCGTTGGGCCCTGATCGACCCTTGGGCCCCTCAGGACCGTCCTCGCCACGCACGCCGAGTACACCAAACTCTCCCTGGAACGCAGAGGGAGACAGTCAGTGAACAGTTCAAAACGGACTGGCAGAATCATCGTCAATTCTTTATGCACAAACGTGTGTAGGTAACTCATTTTCACCTTGTCACCTTTGAGGCCCATGTCACCTTTGAAGCCTGGAAAACCATCTTCTCCCTAGGGATAGAGAGAGAAATGTTTTAGCTTTGGTTTGATATGGACATGTTTAAAAATGGCCAACAGAAGTTATGGATATGGATACTGTCAAAGATACTTAAGTCAGAAACCAATTGTTTGAATGTCATACGTTATATGTTGTAATATACTGAATACAAAAATGTTTGATACAAAATTCATTACATCTGGGTGTTCATGAAAAGTGCAAGCTTTAATTAAATAAATACTGACACCTTGTGTCCAAAAAACTAAATTTATGGTTAATGTAAAACCATGAAGTTAGTTAGCCACACTTTTTTAAAGCATTTTGGATATAATTTATGTTTTGATGTGCCATTTCTTATTTGCTTCCTTGGTTCACCCCCTTAGATTTGGAGACTGAAGATATTTCGTTTAAAGTAAAGTGCAGTGATGAGTAAGCATTGGCATTGTAAATAGACTATCTAACTACTGACATCTGCTGGTAAAACACCTGAAGTACAGCCCTCAAAAGACTTGAATAATTGACCAGAGTAAAATTAGCCAACGTTGCTTTAACAATGAATTAGACGACTGTAGTCACTGTCAAATCCACTCCTCTTTGATTGGACTTAAATGTTTGTTTGATCGTCTTAAAATGTAAGAAACTAAAGAATCCCATTCACTTAAAACCCTCATGGTGAGATACATTTATCTAACGTCCCTGCATCTAGTTTTAATTGTTCATGTCAAATCTACAGAAGGAATAATGAAACTGAAGGTAGGGAAGTATGAGCTAGCTGAGAGGATTGGACAGCAATCAGCAAGGACAACAACGGTGACTCGTCAGTTTACACTGGGATCAGCGGGGGGAAAGGTCCCCTTCCCTCCCGTTATCTCTTCATGGACAAAGGCTTTCATCGGATCAGCTTCAATAGAGCACAAAGCTAAAAATACACCTGTGTGGTGGACATTTTGAGAAGAATGAAAATCAGACCACCGCTCTGAGGAAGGGAAGGTAAACGTCGTGTTTTACCTTTTCTCCCTTGCCTCCCTTCAGACCTCTGATGCCCTCAGCGCCCTGCAGAAATAAGTCCAAACCGTCAAACAAAATTGACAGGAAATTGATATCTTAGGTTGGACCTTGTGCAAAGACACGACTGTTACCTTGACACCACGAGGCCCAGGGTAGCCAATGGATCCCATAGGACCAGAATGACCCTAAAAGACAAACAAGAATGTAATAAATAAGAACTGAGATTGTGCTTTCTTTGGGGTTCCTTTGTTTCAAGTGTGCCACCATCAATTTCTATGCAAATTGATACAGTCTATCTACAGGTGTATACTATAGAAACAGCATCTTGTCGCTTTGTTTAAAGCAGCAATGTATTTGTCAGCCTAACAGCCTAGAGACATATCATGTGAGGAGGGAGGGACAAAGTGTGACTTACTAGTCCTCCTTTCTCTCCAGGAGGACCCTCCTTGCCTGGATGGCCCTGTGGAACAGATTCAATCAACAGGTGAGACTCGTTCGTCTCTGCATTGGTACATGTGACCACTACGAGGTCGAGAGTGTAGGTGATAGAGAGGCTTACTCACCGGGGGGCCATCAGCACCAGACAGACCAGCCAGGCCCTGCTTGCCTTGGGGTCCCTACACGGGGAGAAGGACAGAGGGGTGAAGGGCGAGGGGAAATGGAAATAAAAGCCTACGAACGGCACCCAGTCTCTGAAAACACTTGACTCTACCACGTATCCCACCACAACCACTAACAACAAAGCACAAAGCAGTTGGAAGGTGCTTAGGATTACATACGAGCGAGTTTTCATGCAGGAGTAGCTATGCGTGTGTGTGTGTGTGCGCAGGAGTCGGTGGAGGCCTACGGCTGGGAAGGCAGTAGATCTGCTGAATCACTTAGGGGGTCAGCCTGAGAAATCCATCTAAAACAATAAAGTGGGTTGTAGTGGGGGGGGGGGGGGGGGGCACGGGGTTTGGTTTCAAACTT
>JAVQJS010009924.1:0-12315 GCA_036024795.1 Galaxias rostratus | reverse complement strand
AAAAATATATTTTAAGCCGATTTTGAGTAATTTTTTTTTTTTTTTTTACCATTTAAGGGTATCTGTATGATTCTAAGCCATAACAAGGCTTAATACTTACAAACTGTTATGTGGAATGAGGTGTGTGTTTTTGAGTGTATATGTATGTGTGTGTACGTAGTATGTATATGCACAGAGTGTACTCTAGATGTATTTGCGTGTGTGTGTGTGTAGGTGTGTGTGTGTGTGTGGGGGGGGGTGGGGTGGGGTGGGGGGGTGGGGGGTTGCTGTGTCAAGGAGGAAATATTTCTCTCCCTAGCCCTGCTCTGGCTCCCTGTTTGCAGAAGTTGGGTCCACTCAGGTTCTGCATGCCCCTGCACTGCCAGCAGAACAAAGTCTAACAGCTTCCCTGTAAGTGGACATTACTATAGACACTGACACGCCGGCGGAAATAACGTCCGGATCACACACAGTGAGTACAGAGACCACGTATGCTCTGTCGGTCCACCCCTAATGGACTCAGCGGAGCTCCATAGAAGATGGAAAGATGCGAATTCCCGAGCATGGGCTTTGCTCTGTTAACAGTGGACCGGCTGCACAGTGCAGCATACTGGCTCAAGGTTCAAGGTTCAAGGTTTTTTTTTGTCATATGCAGAACGTTTACGGAGGCAAAAGTATGCAATGAAATTCTTGTGTCTCTTCGACACCTAACGCTAATATAGACATTTTAATAGAATATAACGAAATAGGTAAATAAAATCTAATACAAAGTAAATAAACTGACTGTAAATCTATGAGGGAGAAGTGGTTCGTCTAAAAGGCCAGCGTCCCGGTCAGACTACAACACGTCAACAAGTCTGTTTCAGATGACCATCACGAGCGCCCTCTCGTCCCCCACACCAACAACGGCCGGTATCAGATCAACACCCTCACGTCGTAGACACATACAATGTTCCTTCAGGAATCCCGTCGGGGGGGGAGACGGTGTAGTGACTGCCGCTGGGATTTCTCTCGTGTTTCAGGTCCCGTTTCTCGAGTTGGTCCAAGCAGAGGGTCTGCGCGCCGCGGGGGTTCAAACGAAGGCGACTGCGGCGACGGGAGTCGAGGGGAGTTGAGACGCCTCAGCGCGAAGCTTAATGGTGGGAGGCACCAGCACCTTCCGAGACGACGCAGGCGTCGCTACGGCAACGGACCTTTTCGAAAACCCGTTGGGTGGTCAAATTCAAGCAAAAAAAAAAACAACTGCCGGTCCGTTTCCAAGGGTCTTGGTGGGATTAATGTCCCACAGCGGCAGATGCATAAAGTATGTCTAGTCAAGACATAAAATATATATAAAAAAAGTCATTAATAGACACTCCAGGTAGAATCAAATGGGGTACTCATTGTTTTATTAAGGTTTGCATACAAGTGTGTCAGTGTGTGTGTCTTTGACTGGACATGTATCATGCCTCCATGACAAACAACACCGCATGCTCTCTGATCAACCAACGGAGAGGTCAGAGGGCACAACTCGAACAGCGCTGATTTACCGATGGCCATTTAATAGCCTTCTATAAACCACTCCTCAACCAATAAAACGGATTTACAGGTACTCGGTGGTGGCGGTTGGTGGGGGAGTGGGTTCATAAGGAGATTTCAAAAGAGAACATGTAAGGACATGTACAGCCGCCATCTTGCTGCTGACACTGAATTGACAAGTTTGAAACACCATAGTAAACATGTGCTTGTCACATCCAAGATGGCTGACGTGTTTCGTCCTTGTTCGAACACAGTTTGACGAGTCTCGAGTTTAGGGGTGAACAATTTCTCTAAACTTGTAAACACACTATTTTGGACCCTCATAAATAAATCTCAACCCTCGTAAAGTGTCATGACCTTTTGACCTCGGCGAGCGAATGCGCCAGCCCATTGCGCCACCCCCCCAAGAGCACACACGGTTGCTAAGCGCGGGTTTTCACCCAAAACACCAGCGTGTTCCTTGCTTTGGTCTCTCTTGTTGACCTTGGCTGGTGAAGCCACAAGGACGGATAACATTGGTAGATCCTGTCTAAATCAGTGCACCATGGTCTGCTGAACAGCCTCGTTCTGTAGAACAGCTGGAAGTACCAGTCCAGATAACCCCCACCCCCCCACCCACTTATGTAGAATGAATGTTTGGGAATAAATATCATTGTCACGCATCTAATTACCACTGAAAGCAGAGGTTAGGGCTGATATAACATGCTGTTGGCAAGGTTGTTAACAGCACATTTATTTTATTAGCATGTTCTTCTGGGAAAATCTTTTTTTGATAAGATATGTTTCGTTATAGTTCTATCTTTGGTGAAGACGCATACCCACTGTTCAGGATTTGACCCCCAGTGGAAACCAACCTGCTGAGGTACCAGACGGAATTTTGATTAATAGGTGTTTGTGTGTGCGTGTGTGTGTGTGTGTGTGGCTACAGTTAAGACAGTTTCCGCTTCTCCTGGCAGATATATATATATATATATATATCAAGTTTATTTTCCAACGTTATATAAAATGCGGCTATCCAATACCCCCATCTAAATGATTGGGATAGACTGAGAACTGAAACTGTGGTTCTTTTGTGGTTTACCCATAAGGACCCTGCATAGTTAGATGAATAACAAGCAGAATGCTCCACACGTTAGGTCTGCCATGTGGCCATCGTATTAAGACCTTCCATGCCGTCATCTCCTTCGGAGAGAAAGCGAGAGGCGGGGTGTCAAACACACCACAACCTCCAACACCGACGGCAGCGTCGCGTACGCTAGTAAATATTCCCCGTCAACTCCAGAACGTTCCACCCACCAATCCCGCGCCGTGAGGGAAGCCGCACATCACACACGCTGAGAGCAACACACACACACACACACACACGCACACACACACACACTTTAAGGCACAGACGGCGTGTAAATGTTTTAGTCTGCCCGATTTTATTTTTATTTCTCTCACTCACTTTGCTCGTGAGTACTTGCTCGCCAACACTCAGCACCCTCCCACCCCCCAACCCCCACCCCGGCCTGTTTTACCAAGACAAAGCCTTTCTCCACAAACTCCCCAACCGACCCGGTCTGTCCGAGGGCATTCCAAACAGAGTGGCCAAACAAATGACCTCAGCGCTCCGCTGCGCTCTCTCTTTGCTCAGACACGGAACAATCTGCGGAGGTCTGTTCCTCAAACAAAGCGGGACTGCTGAACGGAGAGAGAGAGAGGGGGTGATGGAGGCTAAACTCAAGCCAAACGCTGACGATACGTCTCTGTCAAGCCGCTGGGGCCTTTGCTGAGGGTCAGGATGGGTTTGGGTGCTGTCCTTTATCTGGTTAGCTAGGGAACAGCATGCAGTAAACGGATACAGACAAAACAATTATCCTTCAAATATTGTTACTCATTAGTATCAATACTAATGAAGTCAGTACTTGAAGTTGATGTGTTGGAAGCATAGAAAATGGGAAAGGGCACGGATCCGAGTGACTTGATGGCTAGACAACTCAGAGCATCAGTCAGAGCATCTCCCGGGTAACACTGTGGTGTTCCCAGTATGCAGTGGGAGTTACTTTCCAAAGCGGGTCTAAGTTGGTGCCAAAACATATTACAGACATGCATGGGGAGCGAAGAATAGTCGAGTCTAGTCCCATAGAAGAACTACGATGGCAGAAATTGCTACAAAAAGGTAAAGTGCTGCACACAGGGCTGCGTAGCCTCAGACTGGCCAAAAGGCCCAAACTAACAAAACTGGACCATGGCCCAATAGAAAGAAAGTGGCCTGGCATGACATCCTAAGTTTTCAACGTGACAAAGAGTTCAAACGTGTTGACCTGGCTTCCCTCATCCCCTGGATCACAACCTAATCCAGCGTCTGTTGGAAGCGCTGGAACAACGAGTCTGATCAAAGGGAGGCCACACCTCGCCACTTACAGTGAAGGACCTGCTGCTAACGACGTCTCGGGGCCAGGTACCACGGGACACCTTCAGGAGAACGGTGGAGTCTGTGTGCCGGGACGAGCCAGAGGTAGTGTGTGTGTGTGTGTGTGTGTGTGTGTGTGTGTGTGTGTGTGTGTGTGTGTGTGTATGTGTGTGTGTGTGTGTGTGTGTGAGTGTGTGTGTGTGTGTTTGTGTGTGCGTGTATGTGTGTGTGTGTGCGTGTGTGTGTGTCTGAATGCTAGGAAGGTGGTTTTATTGATGCAGCTGATCACTGTGTTAATGTATAAACATGGACAATAAAGGTGCTTATGTGCATATGAAGTCTATACTGGTCGTCTCCTGAGGTTTAAGTATATTCCAGGAGAAATAGTTCAATACATATGCAAACACTCCAAGTTTGAACTGGGGCTAGATCAATCAGTTGGCTGTCACTTCAGTGCAGCCAATTGCACTCTGTAATTCATCAAAGTGGAGGTTTCTCCCCGGCAACCAGCCCCCTGCTCAGGGAATTTTTTTTATCGTGAAGTGTGTGGTTTGGCACGTGGGGTCCGACAGTGCTTTCAACGCGCGCACACACACACACACGCGCACACACACACACACACAAACACACGCACACACACACACACACACACACAAACACACGCCACGCACACACACACACACACACACACACACACACACACACACACACACACACACACACAAACACACACTCCTTCTGCTGTGTTAGACTTGGCACATCTACAGTTACATGTGCCACATTTTCACATACTCCAGTCTGGACCCGCGACGGCGGCATAAGACAGGTTTTATAGGAGTCGGCCTGGAGGGAGAGCGGCACGGCTTCACCCTCGGTGTCCAAGCTAAACACAGGGGGGGGGGACAGACGGCTTGGGAAAAGGAGAGGAGTGTGTGTGTGTGTGTGTGTGTGTGTGTGTGTGTGTAAGGCCATTGAAGTAAAGTGACAGCACTGCCCCCCCCCCCCCCCCCCCCCCCCCCACCCCTCGGAGGAATACCGTTCCCCTTGGCAGAACCGCTTGCCCTAACCTCGTGATGCGTTCACTGTTTTAACAGATGTTAAGAGACGAACGCGAAACAACGCGGCCTTAACTGCATTGCATTAACTTCCAGATCTTTTCATATATTTATCTAAATCTATTGAGGTATTCTATATCCAGCTATTCTTTATCTATTCATATATCTATTCTATATCTAACTCTTCAATATCTATTCATATATATATATATATATAAATATATATATATGTATATATACCTACTCTATGTCTATATCTATACTCAATAATTCTTCTATTTCTATTCAACGCTTCTCATTACATTCTAAAAGTTTTTAGAGGGAAAGAAAGAAAAGGGATATGGTAAGATACAGACCACCTAAATACACTATAACAGGGCTTACATAGAGTTTCTGTCAATAGGCCACATAGGCAAACACAAAAAACAGGAGGCGTTTGTGTGTTGTCTGCTACCCCATAATTCCTTGGCCTAGGATGTCAACCACTTGGTTGGACCGCTTTTGAAAACAAGATCTGATTTCGTAAAATGTGTGTTTTTTCCTTTCCCTTTAAGGCAGCATACTTGTCTCCTGGACAACCTCGGAGTAAAACTGTATGAGCGTTTCTAAACCTGCATGGGAGTCATAGGACAACGTGCAGGTAGTACTGCAGCTGCTCTGTTCCAGTGAGAAACTCACATCACACACCACATGTCACTGTCAACATCAGCACACTATATCAACGAGTAAATGCATAACCTTCTAATGAATTTAACAGCTTGTTAGAAATGTTAACAAAAAGGTGTCGATGAACGATGTTTATGAATTGGGCACATTATAATTATGTATGAATTGGGCACATTAATATATATATTATATATTATATATATATAATTACATTATAAATTAAATTATGTACTGTGTGTGCGAGACTCCCTCAATGTGATTCCCTTAAATATGGCGCCATTCAGACTTTAGCCTAGCTAAGACTTCCCTAACATTTCACATGAAATCCAAATTAAAAAATACACTTGCTAGGCAGCCACGTCCTGTTGATAGGATGCACATTTATTTACATTCATACACATGAACATTTATTTTTGATGCCACGATGAAAATGAATGTCAGCGCGAGTGAGATCGGTTACATTGCGTTACATCAAACAGCGTTGTGTCAACTTTGCTTAAGCTTCCCACTATCTTCCCTATAAAGCTGATTTGTATGGCAGGCACCAACCTGTTGCAAAGACATACATTTATTTTTATCACTTAGATGATCGTCTTTTACGAGCAAAAAAGTGCTACTGAGTACATTTCACAGGCAAATGCATATTGCATTTGATGAATGTGATGTATTGTTTCTGGAGTTTTTAATGGAAACATATTGTTCCATTACATGAGTTCAAAACATCCATTACGATGCCAGTTCCCCTACCTGGTGTCTTTCTGTGTGTGTATTTCAAAATCTGAAGGTCGTCTGCGCTCTAACGGTAGATGAGCTCTACCCGAGCCCTCCATCACCGGCACAGGAGCCGGATACAAGAGGACAGCGACCTTAAGAGACAAACAAAAATACATTTGACAATATTCGCTAAACCACTTATTCCACTTACTCTTATTATGTCCATCTAACCCATGTTCTTCCTCAACCAGCCACCATTTTACAAGAAAAACTAATCCCGAGGAGGACTTCACTCAAGTGGCGGTTTACAGAAAGTGACAATGATAATTATGGGTGCGTTTTACAAAACTGGGCCTCAGGTGATAATTTGTTTTCATTTGTGTGGCCTACCCAGGAGAGAAATTAACGTGTGATTGGTAGTGACGGGACACATGACGTTTAAGGAAGGCGAAACACCGCAGTAGTGGAGGGGAAAACAGAACGAACACTTGATACAAGTGGGAAAACATCAAGTAATGTGCAAGACGCAAGCCCATTCATTTTGCAGTCTAGGACACATCTCAGAATGTTCCCAAACGCCAACATCGATTTTCTCTACCGGCACTGAAACTTCAGACAGGACTGTGCGCAGGTCGGCGGGTTCCACTCCAAGTCGCGGTGATTAAGAAGGGGTTTGCTATATCACAGTTCGCTCTTACCCCACACTACTCTGGCTGGGGCTTTGTGTGATCATGGACTAATCAGTCTTTCTTACTCTGCGTGTGTATGTGTGCGTTAAAGTATGTGTGAGAGAACTAAGGTATTACTTCACCCCCCTTCGGTGAGGAAATGTCATCTTTGGCTGTACCAATTCACAGCGTTGCATAAGCTATTTTTAGGGACGGATAGGTACACTAATGTTAGAAGTTTGAAGCTAACTACATAGATGGCAATGGCAGACATATGAAGTCCTGTACTTTGACACTTGTAGAAATATTGTAAGGTATAACATAAATGTCCACTAGATGGCGGTATAATCTCACGTCAGGGCAAACCTCCCGATTTTCTGCTTTATTATAATGAAACCCAGTTTCCACCAGCCAGGCGAATAAAGTATCGATCCACAACAACTAATTTGCATATTTCAATGGATGAAGTGTTCCATTAAGTTCATAACATTTAGGAAATGTTTAGAAATATTCATCGAGATCACATCTTATTTAAATTGCAATCATTTATTGTTCATTTACATGAATTACACTAAAGAGATCACAAGTAAAACATTTATGTTACTACGAAAGATAATAAAAAATCTAAAATAAATAAAGCATCTTCACAGTCTGATCATGCACGTGTATAAAACCCCTACTTGGCTGTTGTCTGCAACTCGCGTCAGTCAGGACAATGCCGTGTCACATTTCATTCCGTATGGTGTCCCAGCGGATAGTCCTGAGTATTCTGGTCAGTGTAAACTATTCAATGTATTTTATTACCAATACCTACGTAGTTTTTGCCTGGGCTATTCTTTTGGATCGCCTTAGACCCTCCGCAGGCTTGACCCCCACAGTCTTCTCCAATCGCTGAAGACCTACCGCAGGCTTGACCCCCACTGTCTTCTCCAATCGCTGAAGACCAGCCGCAGGCTTGACCCCTACAGTTTTCTCCAATCGCTGAAGCCCCACCGTAGGCTTGACCCCTACCGTTTTGTCCAATCGCTGAAGACCTACCGCAGGCTTGACCCCCACAGTCTTCTCCAATTGCTGAAGACCCTCCGCAGGCTTGACCCCTTTCGTTTTTTCCAATCCCCTAACAGCCTCCGCAGGCTTGAACCCTACCGTTTTCTCCAATCGCTGACGACCCTCTGCAGGTTTGACCCCAGATGTTTTCTCCAATCGCTGAAGACCCTCTGCAGGTTGGACCCCAGACGTTTCCTTCAATGTTTTGGTCGCTTTGGTTTGCCTGGTTCTGGTGGTTCTGAGGTTTGGCGGTTTGGCAGCGGCGGTGACCTGACCAGCACCCTTCAACCCCTCTTTAGGCTCGCCGCGTTGACCCTTCACGGCAGGTTTCGGGACTTCAGGAACTTTCCTCTGTTTTGTCTTGACTTGTGGCGCCTCTTTTGAGAGTTCGCTGCTGTTGTTGTTGTTGTTGTTTTTCCGCTGTCGCCTGGTTGCAGTCACCCGGGACGCAGGCTGTGTAACCACCTCCGGCTCCTCCTTGTTGTCCGCCGTCTTTATGTCCGCCAGAACCTTCCTCCGAGGGCGTCTGGTGCTCCGGGTGACCGGCGCGGTGGCCGGTGGAGGCTGCTTCTCCTTTCCCGTTTCCTGTAACGCCGCCCCCGCTGTCTCACTGGGTTGGATTGTTTCCTGTCGAATACAAAGACGCTCATAACCGATGTGAACGTAGCAGAGAGGTGGACAGAGGTGGCCTATTGGGTAGACTCTCTGGTGACCAAAAGGTCAAAGTTCAAACCCATCTGGGAACACCGAGCCGAGAGCGCCCCTGTACTACACATAACCTTAAAACTGCCACAGCAGGGATTGTCCCTGCAATCGCTTTACATAGAAGCGTCCGCCACTGACGGTAATATAAGCAGGAAGATTCATACCTCTGTCTACCGTCACACCTAAAGGAAATGCCTCTTTTACCGTAGCGTCCGTTAGTTTGCTCGTCAGGAGGCTTATTCTGCTCATCAGTTCCTTTATCTCCATCTAGAAATGGGACAAGACGAGAAGATTAAACACAAGTCTATGTAAATTAACATTTCAGGTAGTTTATTGTAAATGAATATTTAAGGTAATTTAATGTAAATTAAAGGTATTTTTACGTAAATTTACATTTACGATAGTTTAATATAAATGAATATTTAAGGTCATTTAAAGTAAATTAGCATTTAAGATAGTTTAATGTCAATGAAAATTTCAGGTAGTTTAATGTTATCGAACATTTCAGGTAGTTTCATGTTATTGAACCTTTCAGGTCCATTGAAGAGACCTTCCTGTCCTTACTGTTTTGCGCTGACACTCCTCTTCGCCCCACAGGTGAGCCGACGAGATCGGCTCCCTAGACGGACAAAAGAAGACCGCTCACCGTTAACGTCTCGTCTAATACGGGACCCAGTTCACGTTCTGTCCAAAAGATGGAGATTCTCCAAATTAGCCAGAGCGATTAACTATGAGCCTGCAGCGTTAGAGCCTGATTAGGGTTAATTGCTTATGCGACCAAATCACTGCCCTTCCTCTCGCTCAGCCGGCGCTTCTTCTACATCTTCCGGGTTGGTCGGAGCGTGGGCCGCCTTACTGCTGTGGCCGGCATCCATCTTCGTCCCGGGATACGGCTCGCCGTGGGAGTTGAGGACGGACGACGCGGCGATCTTCTCCCATGCAAAACGTATAACAGAAACATGAGGACAGAACATTCCAGATGATGATGATGATGATGATGATGATGATACTCGCGACATAAATTTACATTGCCGTAAGACATCTTATTGGAATGATTTCACTTTGGTTGTTTAGTTTGATTATAACAAATCCTACAGAGTGCCGGGTTGAATTGAACGGGCTCGTGTTCGTTTTGTTTGGGAGCCCCTAATACAGGGAAGAGAATTCGGTAACCTTGGCATGGTGGGCCTGGAGTTCTTTGAGGGAGGCGAGGGCCAGCTGCTCTTTTTTTAACTGACTCTGAGCCTCCTCCAACTCCCCCTGGGACACACACACAAGAAACATTAGTGGCACTACTTAAAATTAGGATTAAACAATCAGCACTATGCATGTTATTTTTACTTTTAAAATGAGATGTGGGAATAAGGCAGAGTAGATTGGGTTGGTACCCAAAGACTTCCAACTATGCAGCCTTAAAATGATCTGTCTCATCTCTGGTCATTCTGGGTAATAGCAGCAGGTTAAGTTCCACACATAGTGTCGTTTTAATGGGAGTTGTATTCATGTTTCCTGTATCTGTTGACATATAGATGGATATGATATAAATCTAACAAAACATAACCCATCTCTCTACCTGGAGTTTTCTTCTTTGCTGTTCATTCTTGGTTGTCTGGAGGAACAGAAGGTCATCGGAGGTCAACTGGTAACCAACCATTTCTCTGACCACTGACAGGGGATCCTCACGCAGCACACTGGCAGCACAAACTGTAGAGGACACAGGAGACCACAGACCAGGAGGGGAAACCCTTTGAGATACAAAACAAAATAAAAAGGGCTCGTCTCAGGGCAGCAGAATTGTTTTAATTCCACATTTCAGTTGATCTAAAAGCTCTGCCCTGCAGTTTCAAAGTGGAATCTTTTTAATAGACTATTCAATTCCTTTTCACTTGAGCTAAAGCTTTCAGTGGCAGAACTGAATTTTGGAGATGTTTCATTTGAACTAAAGTGCTCGCCAGTGGCAGAGCTGAATCTTATTGGAGACATTTAATTTGAACTAAGGCGCTCACCAGTAGCAAAACTGAATACTATTGGAGACGTTTCATTTGAACGAAGGCGCTCACCAGTGGCAGAGCTGAATCTTTTTGGAGACGTTTCATTTGAAGTAAGTCGCTCACCAGTAACAAAACTGAATTTATTGGAGAAGTCTCATTTGAACTAAAGCGCTCACCAGTGGCAGCGCTGAATTTATTGCAGACGTTTCATTTGAACTAAGGCGCTCACCAGTAGCAAAGCTGAATCTTATTGGAGACGTTTCAATTGAACTAAGGCGCTCACCAGTGGCAGAGCTGAATCTTATTGGAGACGTTTCATTTGAACTAAGGTGCTCACCAGTGGCAGAGCTGATGCGACTCCTGAACGGTGGCTCCTGGCTCCGACCGCTGGGTGTGTCAGATGTCTCGTAGCGGATCATTGTAGAGTGGGAAACTGTAAACAGAAAGACTCTTGTCTCTAGAAAACTTCATAGACCTGTCAACTCCTGATTTCTTTTTTTACATACTTTTATTTCCAGATATTAAAAATAAATGTTAACAAATCAACAAACGTTTACGTTTGGACATTGTTTTAATTTACCAGGCTACAGAAGTTTATATATTATACAAATAGAGAGAGAGATATTGTCACAGGCATGGTTTGGTCTAAGGGAAATACTCACATGCTCGGTCAGTCTGTTGTACCACTGGGGTGTTCATGTCAATGTCAAAGGTATCATTTGGGTCATGATATGGAGACGGGAACTTTGTTGAAACCACAGTCTTTAAAAAAGATGAAATACAGTGAGTAGGACACCATTTTAAAAGTTTAGATCCTTATTTGCGCGCTTAAAAGATACAGTACACTTTGACACACCAGTCACTATGTCCCAAGGGTCAAGCTATGTAGCTAGAGTTTCAGGGGACTGTCTGAGTTACCTTGGTAGGCTGCCTTCTAATACTACGACAGCCCCAAATCAGAGCAGGTACTGCATAGCAAGGTTGGGTATAGTTTTGTATGGCAAAACTACCGTTTGCTCAACTGGCCTCAAACAATTGTTAACTTTTCTGAATGATAGGCCTTTTTCCATGCCTAGCGTTTTCAAATATCAGTTTGAGTTATTTTTGTGTATTTTCCCAGTCAGCTACGATCCTAACAGTTTGGAGACTCCGGTAGATACGGAAATGAGGTGAAACAAATGTGTGATGAACAATTATGTTTTAAAAAGGAGCTTGAATGTACTTTTATAACCTGAGAATTAATTTTCATCGGAAAGTCCACCGGAGATGGTTCGTCTTCCTCGGTGAAGGAAAGACTCCTCTTTATTTCCAAAATAGGAGTTCGCTGCAGCTGACGCCCAGATGGAATAACATTGCTGACAGTCCCTTGGTCCCTAAATATGATTGATTTATAAGTGTCTGACATCTCAACTGCTAAAACGGAGTTATTTTTTTTTTACAGTAAAACCCACAGAGATCTGTAAATGTTTGCGGTGTTAACGATTGAAATTCTGTTGCTCCCCGCTAATTAGTGGACAATGCCGCGCACCTGATAGCTGATGACCTCACAATCAGAAATGTTGGTCCTGTTTCAGCGT
>JAVQJS010009914.1:0-10561 GCA_036024795.1 Galaxias rostratus | reverse complement strand
TTTTTGGAATGTGGGAGGAAACCGGAGTACCCGGAGGAAACCCACGCTAACACGGGGAGAACATGCAAACTCCACACAGAAAGGCCCTCAGGTGGGATTCGAACTCAGGACCTTCTTACCGTGAGGCAACAGTGCTAACCACTGCGCCACCGTGCCGCCCCAATACAATAATAATTTTTTCAGCTCAAAGTAGAGTGGCCTCACGTCCTTTGTCACGTACACAGAGCACACAGAAAATACATAGGCTAGAAATGAACTGTTTGAATGTGGATACAGTTATAATATTAATTATTATTATACAAATGCGCAGTTTATTGCTAGGAAGTGACGTCAGCGGATTTGGGACTTGTAGTCAGTATACTCGGTTTCGTCTGGAAACTACCAATAGCCAATTACTGTCCAACACGCCTCGTGACACCGTCTGTAACAGGTAAACGGCCTAAAACAGCCAGTGTTATGAATATGGCAGAATTGCCTAACAACTGCATTTGGCACCATCTGCATACACCAGTAAATCCGTTTTCCTTTTTTAACGAAAAAGATAAATACAAGACATTTGAGTGCCTGGTCCTTAGACCCTAAAGTGTTGCAAATATCATATTAGATGGATGGAAAAGCCTGCCGTATTGACAACAACATATTGGCAGTGTAAGTCATTATATTGGGAAGGCACATCTACATACACACATTTTTCAAACGAAAAATATAAAAACAAGACTGAGTAATTTGGTTGCCCCTAAAATGCTGCATATCACTTGTTCGATGTATGGAAAAACCGGTCGTGTTCAGTCCAGTATTATGGCAGCGTATTCATGGTAATCGGGGGAGAAAAACTGCATTTCCCTACAGCACCGCGTGACATAATACCAAGGTAAACATGGCGTTGATGGGAACGTTATCGAGAATGAACCGTCTGTGCTCATGTTTAGGCATAAGTCAACGTTTAATAAATAACCACCGGCAGATACGAGGAATCGCATCATGTATCGACCGTAAGTAGCAGTTATTTGTGATCAAAGTGAAGAAATATTGAACCCAACATTTTGTTGACATGATTTATCTACTTAACCCTTAAAGGACGTTGTTTGATTGAACCGTCAATGTATTGCAAAAAATACCAATCATATAGGCTACAATGCATCAATGGTATGGAGATATAGGCGATTCTTTTCCAAAATATTTAAGTTCAAGTTCAGACCGGAACTACAGTCTTTATTGTGATTGGTCAATTGAGATTCTCGTCTGCATGTACGTCAAATCTGTCTTCCTTAGTTTTTGTTGACCTTAGTCCACTATCATTGTACGACTTGACCACGTTTAACTATGTCTATGTGTTTATAAATACTTAGAACGTTGGCTACTTGTTTCCTACATCTGCCCATTTTATGAGCATTTAGTAGTAATTTAGAATGCGTGTTACCATGTTTTATGTTTATCCGGGGTTACTGACAAATAGAATAAAGATGGTAAATATTCTTATATATTTACATAAACACTTGACCAAAGATCAGATAGGCGTTCGTGGAAAAGATGCTTAGGTAACGAACTAACCTTGGTAACCTTGCAGGACACACCTTGTCTTACTTTTGAACAACGTTATTTTCCAAGTAAGGGCATGTTAAGCATTCTTGGTAACTCGTTCAATTAAGTGGAAACACACTTAATCAAACGAGTCCATGAGAACGCAAGAATGGACAAACGTAGAAAGATAATCTGTCTCGGTCAAACTTAAAAAAAAATGAACGTGGCTAGGCCTGAATAACAATCTGGTTAAAAAACCCTTAGATTTAACAACGTATAACAACGTAGCTGTAACAACATGGAATAGTACGACAGTAGGCTCACTATTAACTAACCTCATCACAAGCAGGGTTTCTTTCACCCATTAAACTATTTTACGATCTATTTTAAAGCTGCTCATGGCCTCACAGATGAACAGAAGGAGTTTCAGAAAGTAGCCTTTGACTTCGCTGCCAACGAAATGGCCCCGCACATGGCCGAATGGGATGAAAAGGTATCGAACGTGTCAAATTTGGATTTTCTTAATTTCAGAGTCATGCTGTGATCTTGTTTGGAATTAGATTACTGTTGGTTATTAGTACAGACCCCTTCCTGTAAATAACATTTCCCAATAAAACTGCATTTTGTTAATCAGGTACACACACATATATGTACACACTTATACTGCCGTAAAGGTATGACATATTTCAGGTTCTAATATAGTGCTATACAAACTTTTTGAATAGGAAATATTCCCTGTAGAGACTATGCGAAAGGCTGCACAGCTGGGCTTTGGGGGAATCTATGTGAATCCAGAGGTAGGGGGATCTGGACTTTCCCGGTTGGACACTTCTGTAATCTTTGAGGCCCTATCCACAGGCTGTGTAAGCACCACTGCCTACATCAGCATACACAAGTAAGCATTTGCAGATTGCACCTGCTTTTGCCCTAAGATATTTCCATTCGACTGATAAGGAATGTGTGGTTATTTTAAATTGGTAGGTTGTCCATCAATATTCTTTCTTTGCAGCATGTGTGCCTGGATGATTGATACATTTGGCAACACTGAGCAGAGAGAAAAGTACTGTCCGGATCTGTGTTTGATGGAAAGGTTTGCTTCCTATTGTCTCACTGAACCAGGTAGGGCATTGTTAATAGTAAGTGTTGTTTTAGTAAAAGGTATATTTTTTGTAAATTAATATAATTACAGATGTGTATGAACTTCACTGTGTGTGGACTTATTTTATAAATTTATTTTTCCAGGCAGCGGCAGTGATGCAGCTTCTTTACTTACAAATGCTCAGTTGAAAGGCGACCACTACGTCTTAAACGGCTCAAAGGTATTTTTTTCACTTTGATTTTATTCCAGCCGTTGTGCTGCTTGCCTGTTGTGTAACAATTAAAGGTTTGTTCATGTTGTTTACGCTCCAGGCCTTCATAAGTGGAGGTGGAGACACAGATGTGTACGTTGTGATGTGTCGAACTGGAGGGAAGGGACCAAAGGGCATCACTTGTCTTGTAGTGGAAAAACAAACCCCAGGGCTCAGCTTTGGCAAGAAGGAGAAAAAGGTTTACACTATTCATATATTCGTTTATTCATCATGTTTCTACCATATGCCTTTCTACCATTAAGGCATTTAAAAAAATGGTGTCATTAATCAAGACATCCTGATGAACACACAGCTTTGATAGTTTGGCGTGGAGAAAAATGTATCTTCTTTTTGCATGCAATTGTTTTATAGTTATTTTACTTCTACTTACTCCTTTCCTAAGTGTTTTCAGAAAATAGGGTATTATATTTTTATTTAAACACAATTGCAGTGGATCAAACCTGTAAAGAAGTTTTGTTACAAGAATCACCGCTAGGTGGCAGAGTTTAATCATTTCTTGTGCTGTGATTTCTTATTTTTACTCTTCCCAGGTGGGATGGAACTCTCAGCCAACCCGGGCTGTGATATTTGAGGACTGTGTCATCCCAGTGACCAATCGTCTTGGCCAGGAAGGACAGGGCTTCAATATTGCGATGAGGGGCCTAAATGGTGGCCGGATCAATATTGGTGAGGAGGGCTACAAAATGTGTACAATTCTATCAAGCATCTGTATTAAATGGCTATAACGCAAAACTTGTGTCTGTACCTTCAGCTTCCTGTTCCCTTGGTGCAGCCCAGGCCTGTGTGCAGTTAGCAAGGGATCATTTGTTAGTGCGTAAGCAGTTTGGCGAGTCTTTGTCAAATAACCAGGCAAGCATCTCACTTCATCCACCTTCAAAATGTAAAAAACTTGGTTTCATTCAGTATTTCACAACTTCATATATGGTGCATTTCCTGATTTCCTGTTTTTTATGTGTTGATGTAGTTTCTACAGTTTAAGCTTGCAGAAATGGCAACGAAACTAGTTGCATCTCGTCTTTTAGTACGCGAGGCAGCAAGGGCACTACAGGAGGGCAGATCTGATGCCGTGTCCCTCTGCTCCATGGCCAAGCTCTTTGTAACAGATGAATGCTTTGACGTGAGTCTAAACTTTTTGCTATTGGAAAAACAATTGTTACAGACCATGTTTCAGGTTAATCATCTTTGCTGTCCCAACAGATTTGTAACCATGCCCTCCAGATGCACGGCGGTTATGGTTACCTCAAAGATTATGCAGTTCAGCAATTTGTCCGAGACATCAGAGTACACCAGATTTTAGAGGGTAAATGTCTAAATAACTCTATGTAGCCATTGAAGATAATATTATGTAATTTAATACAATAAATTAACATTTTCTATTTTTTTCTTTAATAGGAACCAATGAAGTGATGAGAATGATAATTTCAAGAAATCTGTTGACAGAGTCATAATGTAATGCGATGCCAATGCCTTTCGAAAGTTTATGGTTTTGACCTACTGTATGAACTGTTTTTTTTTTGACCGGTGTGTAAAGGACTAGTGTACTTTAAAGTGAAATGTCTAAATTACTAGAAGGAGCTCATAATGTGGATTCACATTCAGGATGCAGACATGGACATGTGTTTAGATTATCGTTTATGTCCATTTTTATTAACACAACTAAATACCTCTGCGTAATGTCATTCTGATTGAAATTCTGTAGTTTTCCCTAATCTCTGACCACTAAACTAAAATACAACCATCAAAAGGTTCGTAGCCTATTTCTACAATGTCTGCGCTTGACGATGGCTGCTGAGTCAAGACTTCATACTACAATGGCAGGATTTACATATACACAGACAAGTATTTGACTGCAGATTTTTGGGTTGGAAACCATAGTATTTTATAGGGCTGGTTCCAATGTGCCTATAGTGCTGTTACTTTTTAGTTTGCAGTAATGTTTGTATATTAATAAGTGTAATGTTATTTGTCTCAAAACCATCATGTAAGTGTCTTTAAACTAATCTATTTGCTTCAGGTTATAATAGATTGTGTTACATAAATTTGAATTTAAGAATTGGAATTTGCCGTTTTTGAGTTTATCATGTTTGCAGAAATCAATATTACAAAGTGACCTATTTCATGCAAAACAAATTAAGTAGGCATACTGTTAACCTTAAAATTTAAATGATTAAATTGTATAATGTAGTGCATTCAAACAACATTTCAATCAAAAGCAATTAGATGTTCAATGTGTTGACTGGTTCCATGTACTTAGTTTCTTTTTTAAACGCTGTTATGTAAATTGTTTGTACTGTACACCCAAAGTAAAACGATGGATCACCTTTTCTTCTAAGTATTAAGACCCAACTTTACATACTTATTTATCTTTGTTTGTTTAAGCAGTATTGAAAATAGTTTGCGTTCAATACATTTGGGGGAGGGGGGTGGGGGTAAACTGACCGAATGTGTACGTTTTATGAAATGGAACAGATCGTTTAATGCCATTTAACATAAAACAGAACCCACCAATCCAACATTAATCATGACCATTCTAGTTAACAATGTTGATGTAAATACATAACATACTGTAAGCAAGAATAGGTAATACTGTAATTATTTGTGTTAATATACGAATGTGCAAAAACCACGTTGATATAACTTTGATAAGTCAAATAAACTTAAGTGCTGTCAGGCTTTTAAAAGACAAAAAGTAAAACAAGTCTGCATATCATAAAATGTAAGGGTGAACAATTTCATAATTTTGCAATATTACATTTTTTTCTGCTCAGGCCATCCCACCTCAGTGGAATTTAGGAGCCTTTGTTGATAAAATTATTGTAAGCCGCCATTTTGTATTACAGTATAATTGCAATTAATTCTATGAAGACCCCAAAATAATGTAAAACGTGAATGAGAACACAATAATCATTCACTTTGTAACACCAACAGTGTATCCAATCAAAACAAACTAATATCTATTAAACTATCAGTACTTTTTCCTAGAGGTGGAATTATGAAATTGTAATAAGGTATGAAAATACTTCTGCTTCATCATGGCCGAAGCCTGTGTGATTATTTCAATATCTCCCTTTATCAATATTATTGTTTCAACTATTAATCAATTATTATACAAAAAGTACAAAAGAGTATCAAACAACAACCTTGCTAAACGTTTGAAATTAAACATGTTGTATAAAAGACTGTGTTAGCTGCAATAAATCAAAATGTAGCGTACAAAAAGAGCATACAGCATACAGAAAAAACATGAATTGTGCGTGGAATTATTCAGTTATGGAACTGCACACTAAAATGTAATAGAGTATATTGTCCCCTGATCTCTCTCCAACAGCATTCAATATCACTTAACCGTAATGAGAAAAGCTGTTGTTCCATCCGCGGCAGATTCTCCCTTCATCCTTTACGACATGTCTTCAAAATGCCACAGCACTGAAAATTTAACTCATTAAAGTTCTCCATATTCAAGCATTTGACCTAATTCATTAAACAATGACCATATAATCATTGTCTATACCAGAGAGCCAACCTGATTCTGAGCTGGCACCATGACAGGAACAGCACCCATGCGCACCAGGATGGAGGAGTTGATGCTAGGGGACATGGTGGATGGGTGTGGTACCTGGGGCTGTGCCCCCGCAGTCCTGTTGGGAGAGCTGGCCATGGGGTTTCGGAGGAACGGAGGGGGTCCCCCATTAGTGCTGGGGGATCGTTTTTTCTTGTTTTGGGGAGTGCCGCCGAGGTTGTAGCCTGGGAGGCCCTGTAAGGGGTTGGGCTCTCCAGGCCTCATCCGATAGGCGTGGATGATGGAGCCCTTGTCAGAAGTTGAGGCGGGAGCGTATGGGTAGTGGAAGTTAGGTTGGTGAGTATCTTGAGGCCGGGGGCTATTGGCTATGGAGGACAGTGTGCCGTTCTTAGAGATGATGTCAGAGCCTGTGTTGCTTTTTGCCCATGAAACACGCTTTGGAGCCTGAGCGTCCTCCCTTTAAAACAAACAGACAGGAAGCAAACCAGTAAGACAAATTAAATATTGCCATGTTAAATATTGATCATGAATACAAACACTCACTATCTCCTCATTCATACTGTGCACACACGCACACACACACACACAAATCTCACTTGATTTCATTGGCTATCTCGTCCTCTTCTGTGTTCCTGTTTCTTCTCAGTATGAAGATGACCAAAAGCAAAAGGGCCACCAGTCCCACAATAGACCCTAGAGTAGTTGCTGCAATCACTCCAACATTAGAGGCTGTGAAGGATAACTAGATTAGTCCACCTTCAGGTCACTCAAGTGTTGGGAATGTTTAAGTAGACATTGAAATACTAAAGTAAACATAGAAATGCATGTGGGTGTTATAGTGTCATAACCTACATGTGATAACCTCCAGGTTAATGGAGCATGTGTCAGAGCCAGCCGTGTTGCTAGCTCTGCACACATACTTTCCCGACATACTCTTAGTTAGGTTGCTTAGCCTAAGGGTGCCTTGTCTCTCATCTGTAAGAAAGGACACAGTTAAACATTCTGAAACACGCTGGATGTTAAATCTAAACCGTCTAAATGTCACTTTATTGAGGCTCTAAGACACCAGTTACACAAAATAACACAATTCTTCCTATCATAAAAGCACAAGTGTCAACAGGGAGTTTTGGTTCTGCAATAAGCCATATAGAACTGTACAAACCAAATGGAAATTTCTATATGGCTCTCAACTTTGGAGGCGACTGAATACATAATAATTGTAATAATTGCACATCTGTTGGTTAAAGGTCTGTAAAGCTGGTTCCATAGGCTGCAAAACCCAGTATTCACAAAAATGATAAGAGCTTGTTCTTATCCAGTTGTCCTAGTATCGTCACTACATGTGTTCTTGGCTTTATTAAAGAAACAACCACCCCCACTGAGTACTAACATAAAGGCGTCCCAATGTCTCACTACATTGGACAGCATTGTAGTAAAGTAATGTAACAAAAAAAAAATCAATCTGTTCCCGTTTTTTTATCCACGGCCTGCATGGGCAATGAGGTCAGGAGCCTTCCTATTCAGTACGGATGGACATAAACAGCATATATTCCACCAACATAACGACTGGTGTCCTCGTTGCAAATCCCAGGGACAGAACAAAAAAGTGACCTGGACGCTCATCCATATTGTGTGATGGGCAAGCCAGGTTTGCAATATGACATTCGTTGCCTTACACGTTCAGTGGTAAGAGACTGCTGAAAAAAACATAATCTTTTGTCCCTCTGCTATTCTTACAAAACAGATGTTCCTGTCCCAAAGTCCTAGGAGTGAAGCGCTGGCCGGGGCTGTTGACATCAGTCTGAACCATCTGCTACGGCAGCGGAAGACACGAGGGAGGGGCACACACATCACGCACATTATAGTTCAACACAGGGTTAACCCATGGGCTCCATTTAATTTTAAGCAAACATTTTAAGGGCAGGTTGTGACGTAAAATGTAAAACTTAACAACTGTTTTCTACACTAACAACTGGACTGCTTTGCATGCGTGGTCATTCCTTTGTTTCTATGTAAGTTTGAGAAAATATCTACTGGAGTCATAATAGTATCTAGAATGATCATGCTAGGAATCAAAACTCAAAGATTTTTAGCTGCATAAAGCTAAATAATAGTAACAATACCATTGCAATTTACAATACACTATAAATCTTCAACTAGGCAAACAACATTTAAGTAAAATTCATTCAAATGATCAATTTACGCAAGTGACTTGGCTAACAGCGTCTGACAGCTGACAACAGCAAATGAGTTTGATTTGCACCTGCCAGGTCAGTGTTTCAATCAGGGGCTTGTAAACCAGCTGTGGGAACTAGACCCAATTGTGACAGATTAGCAGAGGACACTACCAGCTGACACTGAACCTGGCCTGTTTTCAAGCCCTAGCAGTGATCAGGACCCAATGACTGAGTAGAAGGCTGTTTGACCTCAGATGCCGTTACCTATCAACCGAGTTTTCTAATCATATTAGACGGGCCTTAGTCCACCAGAAGGTCAAATAGGGCAACAGATGAGATGCATGAAAAAACTTGTTATTCAGAAACTAAGCCTATCTGGTGACAAAACAACATACTGTGTAGCTAGCCTTCTAAGTACCATTTACAAACACAAAAATGCCTATACAGTTAAATTAATTTGGTGCAAACATTTATACCAGAAAGTAAATGAGGACACAGTTGAGCTGATCCTAAAGATAATTTAACTGAACATTTATAGACTGCTATCCCATTGCAGATTTTCTTAAGCCTGCTTATGTCTATCATTCCTCATGTGGGGACAATGAGAAAAGAGGGATGATTCAGAGAAAGCAGAAGCTATGTGTGCAATAGTTCTGGGTCCACATCAAACAGTCTACCACACATAGTCTACCACAAAGGTAAAATTCAATAGATATGAAGTAATGCAATTCCTACTCCGCCAATTTTGGTAAATATTGAAATTCAACAATAGGCTACATTCATCTTGAAAATCGAGCATACAGATAAAAAGTTACGTGCTGGAAGACAACTCCAACTTTTTCCTGTTGGTGGCGCCAGTGTTTGAGGCACAGGCATGACACTTGGGCTGGATCCAAATTTCTCAATAAAATACTTCCTAATGACTTTCACTATGTACTTTTCTTTAACCCCAAGGGAAAACATCACGTGGTAAAGGAAAGATAGGAGGAGAATTAATAAGGAAAAAGACAATGATTTTGCTAAAGGAATTCAACTGCACTCACACTAGGCTACATGATTGTGTGATGGTGGTTTTGTAGGTTGTTTGTGTAGAAACTACAATGTCCTGTAGATTAGTGTGGTCTACAAAAAGCACATCTTAATTTCTTCTTTGGTGCATTGCCACCGTGTTGTTTCAAATACTACATAAATTACAGGGAAGCCAGAGAAATATACTAGCCTACTTAATTACCAAGTTTAGAATGTAAATTAACAAAGGGAATAAAGGTGACCTGTCACAAAAGGGAAACTAAATACGTAACATTGAGAATGGTTGTTCACGTCCTCCTCCCCCGGTCAACTTATATTGATCACCAAGCCTGCATCCCAATTAATATGATTGCATGAAGCCTAATTGTCAAATGTATGCAAGTTATGCATTTATCTTTGGCATACCAATCTGCTACTATAGTTATAGATTTTTAAGTTTGCTAGCATGCTGACATTTGAAAACATAAGCACATTTGCAAGATAGGGCATAGCATAAGAGGAAAAATGCTTTATAAACAACTGGCTATATGATCCGCATCTCTTGTCGGTCATTATGATGAACGGCTGACTTGTGTCGCCTTAGATATCGCTGCCCCAAGGAATTGTGGGGCGACATTTGCTTCTTGCTCCAGTCTGTGAAGACAATGTGCAAAATACCTATTTTTACATACTAAACATATCTTTTACACATGCTGTATTGCGTGCATTGCATGCTTATATTGCCCCCCATTTTGTGCAGGGATGGACTGAATTCCTTTCTGTGTACTTTGACAACTTCAATATTACTGTCAAACATTCTTTGCTGTAGCCAGATGGCCATGAGGATCACCTCATTTCATCCATGCCAAATAGGAAAACCCTTATTTCTCAGGGGGTCAACTTTTCTTATCCCAGGGAAATTGGGGGGCGGGCCCCGCGGCGGGGCCCGCCCCCCCCCGCCCGCC
>JAVQJS010009909.1:0-19211 GCA_036024795.1 Galaxias rostratus | reverse complement strand
AGGAAAGCCCTAAGGCGATGAAAACGGTACCAACAACACGATATTTCTTTTCAGAGTTAAAAGTAGAAAACGATTCTTTGTAGATCCAATAAAAGGCAAAATTTCAGAGACGTAGCGGCCCTGAAAAGAATAGTAAAGAATTGTCTTTGGATTTGAGAGCCAAAATTCTGGGAAAACATGGACAATCTCAAGGCTACAAGTCAATTTCCAGAGATATTAATGTTCCTGTGTCCACTGTGCGCTATGTGATCGAGTTTGCAGCCCAAGGCACCATAGCTAAACTCCCTTGACGTGGACGTAAGAATTACTGATGTCAGATTACAACGAAGGATTGTTTGAATGGTAGATAAAGAACCTCAATCAACTTTCAAACAAATTCAAGATGACCTGCAGACACAGGGTACAACAGTGTCAGCTCGCACTATCCGTCGCCATCTGAATGAAAAGGGTATGGTAGGAGACCCAAGAAGAAACCACTGCTGACAAAAAGGCATAGAAAAGTCAGACTGGAGTTTGTCAAAACCTATGTGATGAAGCCACAATCCTTCTGGAAGAACATACTGTGAATAGATGAGGCAAAAATAGAGCTTTTTGGTAAAGCCTATCATGGCACAGAAAACAAAATGAGGCCTTCAAAGAAAAGAACACGGTCCCTTCAGTCAAACATGGTGGAGGTTCAAATGTTCGAGATGTTCGGGATTGCTTTGCTGCATTTGGCACTGGATGCCTTGACTACGTGAATGGCATCATGAAATCTGATGATTGCCAAAGAATTTTGGCGCGCAACGTAGAGCCTAGTGTTAGAAAGCTGCATCTCACCAGAGGTCATGGGTCTTCCAACAGGACAATGACCCAAAACACACTTCAAAAAGCACTCAAAAATTGTTACAAAAAAAACTGCTGGAGAGTTCTGCAATGGCCAGCAATGTTTCCAGATCTGAATCCCATAGAACACTTGAGGAGCAATCTTAAAAAAGGCAGTACGGAGAAGGAATCCTTCAAATCAGAAAGACCTGGAGCACTTTGCGATAGAAGAGTGGTCCAAAATTTGCGTAAGAAACTCATTCATGGTTACAGGAAGCGATTGAATTGAGGTTTTTTTCCAAACGGTGTGCTACCAAACATTTACTTAAGGGTGCCAATAATGTAGTCTAGAGCATTTTTTTTAGCTCTGTGTGAAATGTTTTCAAGTTGGACTTTGCTTCTCAGATTTGTTGTGTTGTTCTAATGCAAACAAAAGAAATAAACATTGTGAACACCAGAACATTAGCAATTGCAACAATTTTCTGGGTGAAGGGCTGCATTTTATGAAAGAATAGCAAGGGTGCCGATAATTTTGGCCATGACTGTATGTGTGGGTTGTTGTATGTCCCTATGTGTTTGCCCTGCAATGGACCTTGCTTAACCCCGTCACGTTTTCCCTCGGGTTGTAGTAAAAGTAAATTGTGAAAGTTATTAGGACATATTTTATTGAGGAATTCGCCCATAAGTCTTTCCTTAAGAAAGGGAAATTGAGGTACCAATCAATTAAGAATGAAAGGAGTGAGAAGGAAAGCAAAATGAGGGAAAACAACTTCTAACCAAAAAAATCAAAAGAAGAAGATATTCAAAAGAAAGGTGAGCACAAAACAGAATAGTGTAAAGATAAATTCTGCAGTTGATTGAAAGCAAGGTTGAAGCCAGAAAGCTAGTTGGGTCTATAAAATTGGTAGCCCGATAATCAAATGTTGTCCTGTGTGGCTACCAAACTATAAGAAAACCCAGTCTGAAGGACTATCAGAAATGATCTCCGACATTAAATAAATACCCCGAAATGGTAAGAAATTAGGTTGGCCTATACTGCACAGTCCTTTGCTTGCAAATATCGATTTATATATGAATAACGTTTGTTTATGCTTCCGACTGCCTTGGCTATAACGCCAAACACCAATTAACGGTATCAATGACATCAAATTTTGTAATCGAAACAGAAGTGCAATAGGGAATTCATTCACAAAACACAGTGCCAACAGTTCATGGCATCTGCATGAATGTGCCTGTGAGTAAAACATTGCAACACCACATTGATAATTATTTAAATGTTATCCATGTCAAAGGGGAGGCCTACGTATTATAATATTTGACGACAGACTCAGGCTTTCCCCTGCTGACATCAATGCTTTGTTTTCACATACTGACATGATATAATATTTGGGATGCACAGATGTATTGGCCATACGTTAGTATTTGACCATGTTGACCTTGTTGATTGCCTTCGGCCGATTGACAAGTAAGATGGCATTTAGCATTGGCTGTGGCCGACATTCAGGTTGCATCAATTTACCTAAATGTTGTTGCCGAGCGCAAGGTTGTATGATTGAATTTGAGCCCAAATCTAACTTTGGCAGGCGATCAAAGTTTGGCTCAAAACGTTAAGTTAGGTTAGTCAGAACAGCATGACTGTAGTGGAAATGCACTTGTTTTACCCTTTTTGAGTGTATACCTTGGACCTTGTAGTGCGCTGCTGACCGCAAAGCCCTCCAGAGGGTGGTGAAGACATCGGGTGCGCATCATCCTCGGCTGCCACCTCCCCCCTGTGCAAGGCATCTACCATACACAATGCCTCAGGAAACCTCAGAAAATCATAAAAGACTGCAGCCCCCCAGGCTATGGTCTGTTCTCGCTGCTGCCATGTGTTTATTTAAACACACACACACACAACCCTGAGTTGTGTGGCTAGAGCCGTTGTTGTCGTAGTTGCTGTAAAGGCTGTTGTGGTTTTTGTTCAGATTGCACAGCATGCTCTGCTGCAGAGCAATTCTCCATATGCTGTTCTCCTGAGACAAAACCGACATCCTTAAATAGCATTCCTCCACAACCCTCGATGCCTGGTTTGCTGTGTCTTACAGAGTTAGGTGTATGTAGACAAAGATTTTTTCCATTTTGAAATGTAGAGTTGGTATTTAATTAACAAAGAGTGGCTGAAAATATACTATTTGGCTAATGTGTGATGTAGCTGAATGATGAAGGTATCAGCACTTCTCTGAGGTAAGTGTTACTGCTTCCAAAGCGAGACCAGGCACTATAATACATTACGTAAAGTTTTCCTAATGCTACTTAATGAATCATGTAATATGTATTCACTGTTACCATGGCAGACAGACTGTTAGCTAGATTTGTAGCTCTCATGAGGTTAGAACTTAGCTTGTCCAAATTATATTGTAGTGACCTGGCATTTGCCACAAATTGAGCGGACATACACAGACTCAGAGCAGGAAAAAATCAACATCAAATAAGAAAGAAGTAAAAAGGCTAGGGGAATTTGTATTTAGCAAATCATTCAAAAGTAAAATTAAAATTCCCTGAGACGGCAAATTGAAGGTGGGCTTCACTGTGGCAAATATTACAAATAACAATGGATGACTGTTGTGTAAATATTTTCTGTGCCCTCCGGTCTGTTGCAGAAGTCTGCCTTCTCATTGATCTACTCAACATTGCACCAGAGTAGGCGAGGTTTCTAGTTTGCGCTTGGCTAGCTAGTTCCTTTCCGCCTCACCTCATTCTGGCAACGTTCATGTTAGTTAACCACTACATTCCTCTCTGGAGGTTTTGTTGTGGGTTTTGGCATAGTTTTTCCATCCTAAAACCTGTTTGTTAGTTGCTATATTCAGCCTCTCTGAAGCAGGTTGGCTAGTGCTAGCAAATGCCTTGAGCTAGCCCCATGCTACTTCAGTGACTTTGTTAGTTAGCAGCTCGAGCCCTATTGTCAAATTTTGCCTTTCTGTTTGCTATTGGTCCGACAACCTCCTTTACATTCCATAATGAAGCTTGTAGTTGCGGAGGACTTGCCACAACTACTGTCTCTGAAAAGCAGCAGAGTTCTTTTCTGTAATGGGCCTTGGTATGGCTGCCAGGAGTAAAAAGTGGTTTAAATTCTCCTGGGTATCAAACCGTGATCCAGGAGATGTCTCATACCTTTTTCTGTGCTCCTTCAGAGGAGTGGCAGCACAAGAAGTTAGCTACAGTGGTGGCGCAGCACTCCATCTGGATAGATGATGCTAAAACCTCAAATAAGGAGAGGACTGTGTTCCTTAGAATCCTTCTGTAGGTACAACCTTGGACCCCGTTGACTACACAGGCAGTCCGGTTCACCATTAAGTCACTAAGCACACTGTCTAAGGTGGCCCTCTTTCCTCCAGCAGCTCCGCGAGTGTTGTTCTCCACCTAGTAAAGTCTTTGTGTTCCCCTCATACTCGAGCAGCCTGCAGGCACCGAGTGTGCAGAAAAAACTTTAAGGACAAAAATAAACGGTAGAAAGCCTCAGCTGGTTCAAGCCTGTTTCCAGAGGACACCTAAAAGGGACAAGGATAACACAAGCATAAAGGACCTCCATTGGGCTGTCTGTGGATTTGCAGTGCATTTCTATAATAGGTTGTGTTTTAATTTGCAGTGAATTTCTAAACGCTGCGTGTGTTGTTAAATTGATGTAGATGTTTTCTTAATTTGCAAAAAAATTTCTTAAGCTGCAGTGTTTGGCCTCTCATGGCCTCAATACTTTTATATGGGGAAAATCCTTTTTGTCTGATGTGATATCTGTTGCTTATTTATTATGCATGACAGTTTTATATGCCTCTATTACTTGATTAATTATACTATTTAAAATATACTATAATACATTTATAAATAATTTAAAAAAATATACAGTTTTAACAATATCTTTATTATTGGGAGTAAAGTTTGGTCTTATTGGTATTTGGTAATTTTATGAATGCATTATGTGTTTTTACAATTGCCTGTCCCTTGTCCCTTCTACCGGGACAGATGTAACATTTGATTTGTTTTTGACATTGTATTTGTCAAATTGTATTGAATACATATTGTGACTCTTAACATTGCTTGTGAATACATTTAGACTGTCAAAAATAGAACACATATACAAGTTATCTACATTAATAGTTGTGTCCAAATTGTTGAAGTGGTTTTCGAGCAATGACTTCAAGACCAGAAATTGTTACAATAGCCCCACTTTTGATTGTACTACTTGTTTGTGTAAAGTAAATTGTATAACTGTATTTTGTAAGTGGAGGTACAATTCAGTACCACTGTACATTTAGATAAATTATATTTTCAATGAGGCTCCCTTATTAGGCTAACATCAGCAGTATTTCATTTCCATTGTGAGCACCCACTCTATGTACACTCTAACCCACACAGCCTATGTATCTGCCTTTCAGTGTCTGGATTTCTTAAAAACACAGACTAGACCCCTATGTTATACACACACCCATGCCCTCATGGCAGCCACCCGGTTGTCCTCCAGCTGCTGTATCTGTGCTTTCCTTGACTTCAGTGCCAATTATCGTGGTGGTGCTGTACTTGGGCTGATATCAGCTTCAGAGTGCCGCAAGCATGCCTACTACCGCTGGCCTGTGGAGTCGGATGCAACACAGGGCGAGTGTCTGTGTCCTAAAGAAAAGGATAACAGACCAATAACTTTTACAACATCCTAACCTGAAAAACATTGACATCTCCAAAGCGGGAAAGCACTAGTAAAAAATGTACTAATTGTGGAAGCCAGTTCAAATGTTTTTAATTAATTAGTAATAAAACATATACTGAAAATGTACCTCTACTTGGCACAGAAGTTTAATAAATATTACTTTTAATAAGTAAATTCCCGTTAAAGCACCAATTATCAATATGTTCCTTCTGTTAGCAAGGCATGATCAAGTGTGTCACTAAATCAAGAAGAGATGCCCATACTGGTCATGCAAGCGATATACTGTGTCCACAAGCGTGCCGCAAGTCTTATGTGTGATTGGAAGACTAATACTACTAATACTAATACTAATAAGAATTATACAAGCAAATGTTAAAACCATCTCGTACAGATATACTGCCTCTTAAAAAACGTTGCCTTTCCAGTGACTTCCACATAGCCACAGTGAAAAAAGTGAGTCATTACATTTAGGGAAGGTGCATGCCTATATTCCTTGTTGTCTATCTATAATATAAGTAATACATTCTATGGTCCAATCTCTACATAGTAGACTTCATAATAGGTAGATTGTGAGCTTTCTTGGCATAGATGAAAGATTAACAACGGTAACGAGTGGGATTTCACTCTTCTATTTGAATAACGGCACTTGTTCTGCTGCTGTGATAATCAAATGTGCTGTTCCGCTTTGCTGCTGCTTAGCTGGCATTCTCTCAAGCCCTCTCCAACCGACTGCAAAGAACCTGACACCCATAAATAGCATTTCAATCAATCGCCAGATTGAATTCACTTGGTTATCCATCAGTAGAACGCATCACCACCTCCATTGTAGCCTCCTCTACTGGACTGATGCCACCCCAATACTCACAGTGCCCCCCCTCTATCTCCATGTCGGGGACATCACCGGTATAGCGGTCCACTCCCCACCACTGGAGCAAGAGAGGAAGTTGGCCACCACCATCTGCGCCCCCTGATCTGTGGTTTAAAATGTAGATGAATACTCATCAACCTGGCATCGTATCTACCTGGTGTTCTATGAAGAAAATACACCAGCGAACTGCTGTTGTAATCTGTTGGCATCCGCTTGCTGGCCTGGTGAGAGATTGCCATCAAACTGAACCAGCTAAATAGCTTTGGAGGTTGTGACTTCCGGTCCAAATTCATCTCCCTCCGATGTCACTGTGGCTAACGAGACAGGGACCTCACCGTTCTATTGAAGAGTGAGATTAACGTGGTATATCGGTTTATTGTTTGTCCGAACGCAAAATATTTTAGTCTATGTCCCCTACTCGCCCCTATGTCCCCTACTCGAATCTTGTTCTTACTGTCACTAGACCCCCACTCTTTGCTTTCTTTAACTAGGTCTAGGATGCCTTGCGGTTGTCAACGAAACAACAACTCAAAGGGGTAAAACTTTGTGGAAGCTTGGGGTACTCATACCACACAATAGAAAATCAAGACATGTATTCCAATTACGACTTCATTAATAAATAATGGTTTTCAGCATCTTTTGCTCACAGAGTCCATCTGGGGTGGGGTGATAAACGCTTGTCCTAATTGCCTGACTCCCCTGTAAATCGTTAAGCAGAAATTGGTGCTCTGGTCAGTGAGAATTAAAGGATTCCCACTCGGGAAATGAACATGAACAGTGTCTGGGCAAGATTATTTGCAAAAATGTATACCAGAACAAACCAATGTAACGATCCGATGATGTTTATGTACATTTTTTGTAATGAGCTGCCTGAAATGGTACCAACAATTGTAACACTTATAGGATAACTGGTTTATTACTTCTTGTGTGTAAATGACTCTTTATCAAATTTAGTGGATTATCAATTAATGTAAATACATGTTTAATCCATCCAGGCGATGATGGCGACGCTAATTTGAGACGATAGGTGGCATTGTGCTGCAAAAGGAGTAAATTTCGATTCTCGGCCTACCAGTTTTAGCTGGATCAAGACGAGGCCTGTGGTTCAAGTGGTAATGTAATGTTCTCAAACATAGACCATTGTGTGAAGATGAGTAAGCTCTAAGAGTTAGTTCCTTGTTTGTATAAATGTGGAAAAGAAACTTGGGTTTTGAGTCTTCTTTGGGCTCTTTTGGTTAGGCCAAAGGTGCACTGGTTCCGTCATAATAAATAAAAAAATTATAAATTTGGTTCAAATTTCGAAGTTCTTTGGACCATGGACGTTTCGAGTGTCAAACGTGGTTTAAATTTAGATTCCTTTGATCTGAAGTGGTTTTAGTTTGAAAGTGTGCAAGGAGTTTTCGACCTGTAGTGAGGAAAAAGCTTAAATCTTCAACTAAAATATTAGTTTTGAGTTACTAGCAGACGTGTGATCAAGGAAAAGGATCGGGTGCAATTATTTCAACCCGTGTCACGCAGGATGACCTTCCCAGGTTACATCAGGGGCCGTATGTATCAAGCCGCTCACAGTAAAAAAATTGTCTCAAGTGTAACTTAAGTCTAAGAATGGGTGACTTTTACTCCTACACTAGGATTTAAGAATAAAAGTGATTTATCAAATTTCTCTTGACTAAGGAATACTTTTAACCTGTCAGGTGAGGTATTTAAGAGACCTCTGGGGCTCTCTTAATTTGGCTAGGAGTAGGCACGATGGCTAAGCTGCGAGGACGGAGACGCGCACGCACCTTCAGAGACAGGAAGAATGTTTTACAAATGTTGGATGATGCACAGTTAATCAAACGTTATCGCTTAGATCATCAGGGAATCATCTTTGTCACCGATCTTGTGCGGGATGTAATATCACCATCAACTTTGAGAAGTAGCGCAATTACGGCAGAGATGCAAGTCATTTTAACGCTGCGCTTCCTAGCCACGGGAAAATTGCAGTTATGCAATGCTGATGATGTGGGACCATCATAATCCACCATCCGCAGGGTAGTGGCAAAAACTGTGTCAGCTCTTGCAGCACCCATCAATAGAACACATATTTTCCAAAAGCTGATTGGGTCTTCTTTCTTAGCAATTTCGGCAATTGATGACATCATCTTTGCAGCACCTGTGATTGTCGCAAAAACACACTTAAGCGTTACTCTTGAGAATGTCTTAGCTAGGAATATGATCAATACAACGTTTTGTAACGTTTTCAAAATGTTGGGTGGACATTTTGATACCAAACATGACTAGGAAGGACAGTTCATTTAGAAAAACAATACAAAATATGTAATTACTAGAAAATACACATTATTGATGTTACAATTTAGTTTAACAATTTCATTGAATGTTCCATTTCGGCAGTTTCTCAATCCCAATTTGTTCATTTTTAAAGTTGCATTTTGAATGGTTGTAATTGAGTTAAAGTTTTATTACCCTTCGTGTTGAGAGACCATGATTTGATTCTCTGGAATGTTTCTCGGGGATCATTTTGGACCTGAGGGGGATGGTTTGGGGATTGGTTTTTCTACACACTTATTCCTGTCTCTGAGTGTCACCACTCTAAACAACTTGTCCCTAATTAGTGAAAAATACAAATAAGGTGGTGCCGCGTCTGGCCATACCAGCAAACCATCCATTTTTATAACTTGCCTAAGGACAAAGCATGGAGTAACATCTTGAAACTGCTCAAGAGAGAAATCTTCCTTAGTGGGAAACACCAGCAAAGGAACCTCTGCTTCACCCAGACTTAGCTAAATCAGGAGCCCTCGCACCAGTGTAGCACATCGTACTCATGTCCCTACCTGGCATGAACCTGTATTTGACCCGTTTATTTGAATAACAGCTGTTGTTGTTTCTGGTGCTGCTGATTGCACTGCTGCTTCAGTGATAGTAGATGTTCTGTTCCACTGCTGCTCGCAGCCCACTGCTAGATGTTGCATTCTCCCCTGCACCCCCCAACCTACTGCAAAGACAAGGACACCGATAAATAGCATTCCAGCTAACCACCAAATTTAACTCACCTTGCGATCTCAAGCAGTGGAGTTGCAGCAGCTATTTTAGTGGACTGGCTACAGCATTGCTCTCTTACTTCAATGCCAACATTTTCATTTTCAGGTGTAAATGCATTTCCAGTTGTTTCCTTCAATATATTTTTCTCCTATACAATAATGGGTTTCCTTCATTACAGTTTTGTTTTCCAATGTGTTGTGTGGTTGCCTTGGTATCCTAACTATTTCAATGTTTATTTTGGCAAAATTGTATAACTTTAAAAGTCGACTATATATGATGTCATCATGTTTCCCCTTCACAATTTCACAATTAAGTCACAATGGAAGAGGCAGTAAAAAAATTGCATGTTTTTGTTTATCTGACTCCTTTAAATCATTCAAAAGCTACCGACTTTTACGTGCTGTGTTAATATCTACAGTGCTCTTGCAAGTTCAGTTAGCTTCCAAATATCATACGTTTTGCTTTGGCAGGAAAAGCCCCTCCAGTGAAAATCTCGATTTTAAACGTTGTTAACATGTCCATGTCGTGTTTTGCATGTGCTACAAGACATACCAGGAACAAAATAAGCACCTGACGCCATGGCTAAGTATTTCTGATTTGAAACTGGACAGGCGAGTTCAGAGAAGCCAGATTTGTGATGTCACAACTTTTAAAGCCAAATTGTTTACCAGCCACCGATCAAGGGCTGGTTGACTTGGGAGAAAGTACGTAGGCAGCAGAAGAGGAGCGGGGCCGGATCGGAATGCGAATAGAGGGTGGATGGGCGACTCAAATTCAGACATTTTTAATTCGGCAAAAAGAGAAGCTCAAGTTAACTCAACATATTTTGCATTTAAAAACATAAGACACGATTTATACAGTAAGCAGAATGTTTTAAATGTTATAAAAAACAACTTGAGGGGAATTTTTAATTTGTTTGAATTAAAAACTGTTTGATGAAAACAACAAGAAATAGAATTTAACATATTATACTTACACATCCACAATTACACATTCCTCTCTTGAGGGTCTGTAGCAGGCTCATCTAAACTATTTAAACTAGTATTAACTCCCTGTGTGTGACTTAGTTGTAGCCCAATCCTATTCTCTTCCATATAGAGCCTTTTACTGGCCTCTTTTGTCGTGAACAAGCAACATCCTTGCAAATTGTTCCTGATAAAAAGTATTCTGACTGATTAATGAATAAGCATTTATCAAGTGATTATCTTGTAAAGTCCCCCTGACAGATTTAGCCGAGTCGAGTCACCAACGCTGTCGATCTGCTGTCTCACTCTCATTTTAGAAGCGCTACCTCTGTTAGGACTACTTATAAAATGATTCAACTGAGTAGCAGACACATTTAAAACATTTTGCTTAACGTTTATGGTTTTACTCAATGACTGAAGTACATTTTACAAGTTTTCCAGAATGCTTAGTAATACACTTTAGTTTTTTGAGTCATGTTATTTAAAAAAACACAAGATATTACTAACCTTACCTCAAAATTTTACCACAAATTTCACTTTGTAGCATTAAATATGATGCTTTAGGCCTGTTTCCTGGGTTTACTCATTTTGGCTTCGCTTTGGCGGTGGAAATTTATTTTCAATGACAGGGCATTCAATCCCATGAAAGTTTTGTGCCACTTACCCCATAGCAAATAACAACGTAGATGGCGGGATTTATCTGCTATATTCGGGGGTTTTCAGAATACAAATGAGTGATTTAACGGCTGCGCTTAACCCCATTGATCGTTCACATATTTGGTACGAAATTGAACAGTGCCGGCTTGATAGGGTTAAACTTCAATCATGCCAGTATTAAATAAATAATTAAGTACCAAGTACAATTTGTGATGTTCTCATTAACCTTTTTATTAAACTGCCTTTTTGACAATACCACTCTGGATGCTTTCCTCATCTTACATTTCGAAACGTGTGATTAACCCTTTTTAAATTAAACTTATATCAGTTAAAGTACACATTAGAAATCATGTCATTGTGTATATTTTCATGAAAATTTTAGAGAGAAATGATCAGTATGGATTATTTTGTCACATTGGCCTACTTGGCAATGACCTGTTCAGTAATAAGAGGCCCATGTTCAGTTTGTGGATTGTTCCAAGCACATGGAATCTACCTCTTGTCAAGCATTATATGGATTTAAGGTTGAGCATTTCTTTTGACAATTTTAACTTTCATAAGTAACTCTTTTTAATTGTCTAAACAACTAATATAATAGGCCCTTAATATAAATCGGACAAGTGTTGAAGATATTTGAAGGCTGTGTAGGCACTAAGGTTGAGTGTGCATGTGCTGTTCATTTTGCATGTGTGCTCTTACCACTTCCCACCACAATCTATCATAATGAAACAACAATCAGTGCTTTTGACTGCACTCTGGTCATGGCTGCCACACACTATGGATCTATAAATCACCACAGCATCTTGTTCAAAGGATGCTTTATTATTCATGATCCAAGGCTCTTATCGGTGGGAACATGTATCTCTACGTTCTCCATGACCTGCAGACATAGTGCTGTGAAATTAGGGGGTGCTTATGTTTTAAGCAAGTTGTCCATTAATGTATTTAAATAAAGTGTGTGTGTGTGTGTGTGTGTGTGTGTGTGTGTGTGTGTGTGTGTGTGTGTGTGTATGTGTATGTGTGTGTGTGTGTGTGTGTGTGTGGCCCCAAACCCCCTTAACCCCAAAGCTACAAGCTAGCAAATGCCTTTTGGTAAACTCACAGACACACACACGCATAACGTCTAGCCAAGTTGAATTAAAGAGAGGCATGTCTTGCAGGTCAGTGCCCTTCCACCTTGCAGGTGTCCTGTGGCAGCTGTTCAGAGCCCGGCCAAGAACCAGACACACTTGCACATCTGGCTTTAATGGTCATTGTATGCACACGAGGTTTGGTATCAAGAGAGGCTGGAGTATTGCTTGGTGGCACAGCAACAAAAAAAAAGCAATAAAAGGCCATATCTGTTGATTTTATTCTTTACTCCATCCTTTTTTCTTCCTATCCTGTTCAAATCAACACTTCTACGTATTGTGCTTTAATAAAGACAATATTCCTTAGTTTCCAGTGTTCAAACATTAAATAATGAAATACATTGACCTGAAATATATTTTAGTCAATATTACATAGGGGACTAGATGAAGATGCTTTCAAAGCAAGAGTGTTGTTGAGGGTAGGAGCGCCATCCAGTGGTGTAAACTGACAGCATGTGCATGTCATCATTTGACTTATCGGTTGTTGTAGCTACTTTTCAATGCATGACTTTTGAAGCATCGGGTTACATCATTGATATGTACAACAAATCAGCCCCATTTAATGCAGTAATTTTGGATAGGTGCACCCACATCCTCTATAGTCACCCCGATAAGACATTCATTAAACAGTAAAGCTGTGGTGTTCTCACCATTAAATGGTGGTCAGCTTAACTGACTTGCTTAGCAAATAGTAGATTGAAAGCACATCAGACAGAACCAACTGATCACTGTTATTAACACATTCTGATTTTCAAACACTCAATTGTAAGTAATTTATTTTTATTCACCCCATAATGTTGAGGACAAATTTGGGCATCCTCACGGATGCTCTGGCCTGTGACGTGATTCAAGGGTGAGGGGACAGTCAGAGCAAAGGCCAGGTCACCAAAGAGACAGTATGTGCCTTTTGGAATCACTTAAGGCTAGAGGTTTGTGTTTTAAGTCACAACATTAAGTCTAGTCTTAGTTTTCTGTGTACGTGTCTATAGATGTACTGATAATGAGCCATTTTATCCAATTAAATGTTTGCTTATCTTATAGATCTATATACTTGTTAGTACATTCTGATTAGTTGACAAGCTTCTATGTCACTAAACTGATCTGACTAGTATTTTCTCTGTGTACAGACTAACTCGGACTCTATGGTCATCTTGTGGTATGCGAGAGTATACTGGGAGAAGTAAATATTCTGTGTCATGGGGTTTCCTTGACAAATTACTTAGTTAAACAGCCTTATGTGTTTTGGGACAATGGTGCTTCATGGATCACAGAGATCCATCCATCCATTTGCAATACCGCTTATCCTATGCAGGGTCGAGGGAGGGCTGGCCTATCCCAGCCGCCATTGGGCGAGAGGCGGGGTACACCCTGGACAGGTCGCCAGTCCATCACTGGGCTAACACATAGACATACTGCAACTCACACACACATTCACACCTATGGACAATTTGGAGTCACCAATGAACCTGCATGTTTTTTTTGGACTGTGGGAGGAAACCATAGTACCCGGAGGAAACAGATGCAAAATGTAAAAGATTTATAAGAAATAGAGGGACAACATTTTGCTCCCTAAGCTCAATGTTTTCCTGTCGAGGTAAAACAGACATAGCCAGTGTGCACACTTTTCAAGGTTCCACACAGTTTGTCTCTTCCTCACTCGGTTCCTACTTTCCTTATGTCGTCGTGCTGACCTCTGATGTTTCCTTAAATTCACAGTTATTCCAGTTGAAAAGTCAACTGGACGTTGGCATTTCATTCAGGATCGCTGCCTGGTAAATTCGTTTTTTTCAAGGGCACCTGTTGTTTCTAATCCGGTAAACATTTTGTCCTAGGTGCCACCGGAGACACAATTGACCTCACAAATGCTTTTTATTTTGTCCCCATAGAGCCCAATTCAAAATTGTGGTTGACATTCATTTGAGGGGCAAAAGTACACATTCACACAAACAGCTCTGGGTTATTTTGGGAGTCATGCTGTGTATTCTGATAAACTATCTAGGAATCAAGAAGTCTGGATTCCCAGTGAAGGTGGTTTGTTGATCCTCTGTGTAGATTATCTGCTAATTTGTGGGAAATCTGAAGAATCTTTGCTTGAAGATACTATGTCTTTGTTAAAAATATCTTGCAGAGAATGAACACGATGCAGCAAAGTCAAATCTACATAAAGTAAGAAGTAAGACACCATTTACAAGAATTATCAGAGGCAAGTTGATTTAAATTGATTGACAACCCAAGATTGCAACTTTGGTTTGCTTCAATTTGGACTAAGATATACTCACGCCTGGGTTTCCCCAACTCCTCACAGTATTTGAACTAGTGGGTCCACACAACTTTTGTGTGGTAAGTAGTTAAATATCACAAGTTTAAATATTTAGGCTAATATTGATATTAATTGTCTGTTTTGATGCATCAACTTAGTACAATAGTTCTGCACTACTGTGACTTACAAATCAGATACCAAAAGGAACTGAAATACTCCGCGATCTTGGGCTTTGAACTGTCCACAATGGCTCTAATTCTCCTCTTATTCACTATTGCGGATTGATGATTTTCCAGCTAATGGAAATATCCTTT
Source organism: Galaxias rostratus (assembly GCA_036024795.1). Taxonomy (NCBI): domain Eukaryota; kingdom Metazoa; phylum Chordata; class Actinopteri; order Galaxiiformes; family Galaxiidae; genus Galaxias; species Galaxias rostratus. The sequence continues at coordinate 4,496 of JAVQJS010009909.1, read as the reverse complement.
TTGCAAGTTGGTAGCTCTTCTAAACATTCTGGCCAAACGCACCGGCTGAGTTCTGATTCTGCATTTTTAATGATTCACAATTGTTTTCTGATTTTCATTAAATATAGTGTCTTATGAACTCATATTGAATCAATGATATATATCATATATATGTATATATATATATGTGTGTGTGTGTGTGTGTGTGTGTGTGTGTGTGTGTGTGTGTGTGTGTGTGTATATATACATTGGATAATCAGAAACAATTTGTATAAGCGTTTCATCTGTACTCATCTGTATGCTTGTGCTAGGCATATCTTCTGGTGACTTGTTGAACCCAAAGATGACTGCCACACCACGTGTTTGGGTCCTCCTTTATGCTTGGTTTTCTCTTCCTGACTGGGAGAAACATTCCCAGTGGATGCAGACAGCGGGGACAGTTCCACAGAGGGGACAGGGGGGTCCAACCCGAAGACATTAAACCTCGACAATTTATGACTTTCCATTTCCAGGCTTGTGGGACACAACAGACTTTGCCAGTGCCACAAGCATCAACAAAGAGGCTAGGACTGGTGAAGCAGTTCAGGCACAAAAAGGGACACTCCGAGATAGATGGGACCTGTTAACAACCAACACAGCGGAAAGAGGCTATAGAGGCCAATTGATGGGTTCACCTGTCTCATTGTGAGCCAGTCTGGTGTTCAGAAGGCCAAACACCAGAGACAGAAGGAACATCCATCCCCACTAGGGAAGATGAGACGGGTAGTATTACATGTGAAAGTGTCTTGTGTTTTTTAATCTCTGTTCTCTGATTCCAGGAGAGCGTCATCCTGTAGCTGGCGTCTGATGGCCATGATATACTACTGCCACCGATTGGTGATGCTGTTCCCAGGACAATGTATCAAGAGATCCACAGGGTTCACTCCAACAGAGCTGAGAAAGATCAACTGGCTGAAAAGATCTTGAAGATTACTGCCAACGGGCGGCAATAACGAGATTTCTAACCTCTTCCAGACTTCATACCCATGCACACAGCGTTTTCTCCCCCTTCCATGACATTTCACTGTAGTTTGATGTGACCCAGTGACAATCATTGAGTCACTACACACTCAGAGACTATTCCAGATGCCAACAAGCAAAAATCAGGACACAAGATTAGTGAAACAATCTCAGGGCAGTGTGATTATGAAATCGACACATGCCACATTAATTCTTTGTTAGAAATAACCTGTTGTTGCTATTTTTTCCTAGAATACTGAGTGTGTTGAAGTTCAATGCATTAAGTCTAAGACCCCATCCGTGGGGTTTACATTTTCTTCTAAAAATGGTTACTGTTACCCGTTCTGTATGTGGATAGTAGGTTTTTGTTTGTATTCTTTTGATTCAGTTCATTGAAATTACTAGGAATGTTTTTATTGACAATCATGGTAGCGATTAATTCAGAGTAGTGAGTTTCATGTTTGATACTCAATCATTACTATGGCCGTTATCGATTTAATATTTTGATTGCAGCATTCGCTAGGCAGTCGTAGATCTATATGCTCGTTAGAACCTTGTCAACTACTCTGAACGTGCAATGTCTTCAAACTGATCTGACTGTGGTGTTTTCTCTGTTTACAGACTCTGACCCAGACTCTGTAGTGGTCAATACAATTTTACTTGATCTTTTCATGTTTTCTCCAACTCATTGGTTATTTTCGGTCATTTATTGAAATTATCCAACACAATACATGCATGGTTTACTAAGAAAATGTTCATCTGGCTCAAAAGAGTGACCAATACTTTATGAATATGCTATTTGTGTGCAGTATATTCTTATTTCATTAGTGGTTGTCCATCTGAATGGAGTGTGACATTTTCAAGTGGAGAGGAGATGAATGCGGACCTTCTTCGCTCCTACACAACCTGGTCAAAAACCACAATAAGATCAATACTACACTGTGGTCTGGGTAAAACAATCTTTTCAAATTAATAACAGATATAGGTTCTGATATTTTGACATCTCCTCATCCTTCTACATCACACAGATGGATGAAGTGTTGCAAATTTGCTTGGCAAAGAGTTGAACTACAAATCATTTATACATTTCAAGCACATTTCTAGCAGATTTATTCCAAAATAATACTTTTGAAGTGCTCATCTTTGGAGTAAGGCATATGGATTCCATCCATCATCCATACCGTTGATCCTTTATACGGTCGCGGGAGGGAGTGGGGGGGGCTAGGGGGGGGTTGGGCTCATCTCGGCATCTCAGCCGACCTAGGGCGAGAGGCGGGGTACACCCTGGACAAGTGGCCAGTCTATCATAGGGTTGACACATATGGACAAATAACAACTTACACTCACATCCATCCCCATGGGCTATTTAGAATCATCGAACAACCTGCACGTTTTTGGGCCGTGGGAGGAAACCCATGCTAACATGGGGAGAACACAAACTCCACACAGAAAGGCCCTCGGGTCAGGTTGGGATTGAACCCAGGACCTTCTTGCTGTGGCCAACAGTGCTAACAACCTATTTTGTGTGTACTGAAATGTCCCATCCACATGGTTTTCTGGTGACAGTTGTGAATAGAATAACTGGCTACACACCGACAACAGTCCTTGTGATAGATTTTAGGGACAGCTGACCGCTAAGGGGCACATTGGAATGGAAGCTAGATAAAATAGGGGATATAGCTGCTAGCAGAAGAAAGAGGGCGTCTGAATCAGAAAAGGCGTACAGGATGGCTTAAAGAAGCGGTCGTCAACCCTGGGGAGAGCCTAGAACCTACGAACGAAACCAAAAGAAGAAAGAAGGAGCAAGGAGTCCATTCTACAAAGACCCCTTCAAGTTCACTAAGTCCTTGATCAACAAAGCAAAATATTGAATGCTTAAAACTAACACACAGGAATTGGAGTCCCACCTATAAGGAACGTTCACAAATGAGAAAATCCGTGAGGAGTTCAGTTCCCGCAGATATTCCACCAATTGAGCACCCAGTGGATCAAATGGACACCAGCCCTCTGAAATGGAAAGACGTGCAAGGGCAGCATCAGCACCTGGACCTAACAGAGTACCTTACAGATTGTATGAAAATGCACCTGATTTACCCTTTCCTAAACCTTTGGAAACTACTGAGGCTAGCATGGGAAAGACAAATCCATCCAAGATTGTGGCGTCGAGCCAGAGGAGGACTGATTCCAAAAGAGAAAGATTCTGGCTATATTAGCCATGAGTTCAGACCAATCTACAAAGGTCCTGCCCTTTTATAAATAAATGGACTATGCATCACTCCTATTCAAGCACATGTGGATGAAATGACAACGTTGATGACATCTGCTCCATATACCAAAAGACTGCTAAGCAAACTTAATGTTAACCATAAATTGGCTAGAATGCAAGTAAAACCAAGCAAATCCAGAAACATATCAGTTGTTAAGGAAAAAATAGTGCTAAGGCAATGGATGAACTGGGAAAGTGTAGAAGAGCGGAAAATTACCTGGAAGGACTTGTGGGGAATGGAATCCACAAGAAATAGCTTCATATTAGGGCAACCTACAATGTACTCCCAACACAGATTAATCTTATCCAATGGTTTGGTAAGAATCCAACATGCCTCCTCTGTGGCGAGACGGCTAATTTCAGACACATCATGGCAGGGTGTAGGACGGGCCTTACTCAAGGAAGATACACCTGTCGCCACGATCAAGTTCCTAAAATGATTCACGGAAGCTATACAGCACAGGCGCTCAACAGTTAACAGTCTGTCTATTGGTTCAGAGGGCGACATGCAGGGGAAAGTTTAGCGTAATGGACATTATAACACCCTACCCTGTGTAAATTGAAATGCCGGTATTACACTGACATCTAGTGGATTTTTTATGATCCTGCAACTGCTCGGTTGTCTAGAAATACAGGCTCCAAGCAAGGCCATGTTTAAATGGTTGGAAGAACCATTGAGCAGGATACACCACTAAACAACAGTGAGAGTCTGTACACTGGCACACTTGACAGGTGATATTAACGTACATTTGCTGCAGCAGTTACGGATTATTGTTTACTCCATCAACATGATACTATTCTACCAGCCGAATAGAGGTGGACATATGAAGTTGATTTATCTATGTATTTAAATCTAGATTTGAATACATGTATTACTTTGTTGGGTGTTTTTAATTATTTTGAATGTGCATGTACTCACAGTTAAGACATATTCTGCAATATGTGTAGGATCATCATCCACCTTTCACATCAGAAACAGTTGCTCTCAACATATTTGTCTGATGTTTGACTTAACATCTCTATTTACTGTAGTTTTAGGCAAATCTTGTCGTCGGTCTAATCAAGAAATTTGACAAGGCACTTTCTTTAAGAGCTGTTCATAAGCACAAGGTGCTGAGAATATATTATGCACCTTTGCAATGAGGGGTCAGTACCAAATCACTATGAATGTGGTGTCTAGGGTTTGAATGTGTGTCTGTTTGTGTTTCTGTGTATCTGTGTGTGTGTGTGTGTGTGTGTGTGTGTGTGTGTG